>CAKNXH010000410.1:262153-274239 GCA_932178445.1 Andricus quercusramuli
GCATTTTATGTCAAGAAGTTCCCAGTGATAGGTGCAGAGCGTGCCATACACACGCTGAGTACCTAGAACACAAACTATTGGGGTGTCCGACCCACTCAGGAACGACGTATATCTATATACATAATGCAGCCCTGAGAGTACTTTATTACCATCTTTGTTGCTCTTACGGTGTTGGTCGCAACCCTGCTCTGCCGAACGCTCCATGGGATATAGAGTCAATTTCCGGAGTGAGGAGTGTTAAATTTTCTGGAACTACGATTTTCGGGCAGCAGTCTTCGTTGCTCACTCGAGACCTGAGATTGTTCTCCAAGACTTGAAGAAACGAACTATATTCGTGATCGAATTCTCGGCTCCGTCCGAATACAACATCACTGCAAAGGAGAAAGAAAAAGAGGAGAGGTATCAAGACCTTAAAAGAGAGCTGCAACGACTGTACCAAAAATATTCGGTGCGAGTAATTGTCCTTGTGATAGGTGCTCCCGAAGGCGCAAAACTGTCACTGTTTCGCAACCTTGGAGCCATACCCGCATGCCAAAAATATGCCAAGGCACTTGCGAGATGGATGCAGAAAGCTGTCATCCTTGGGTCGCTTCGTGTCCTCAAGACACACGAGGGTTTCGCCGGCCTGTCGTTGTGATTTCGGCGTGCCCTGTGACCACCCATCTCACGGTTGTGAGACGTGGACATAGGTGTGATTTGCCGCGATTCTACTGGGGGCTATTGACATTTTTTAGATGGCAGTTGCTCTTAGTAGGACCCTGCGGTGGTTGTTTAACTCTTCTTTTAATATATATGTGGAGTTTTGCGAGAATCTCAGAACATCTGAGGATGAATGTCCATCAATCACTGCAGAATAGGTATCGCGAACTTCTGGGGGATGTAATCTACATCTGCGCACTAACATCTGGCCCGCATATTCACCTCATATTCAAATTCGGAAACGCCCATTCTGCAAAGGCTGCGCTTAGGACGCGTTATACTCCTACCGAAAAAAGGCAACTTGTCCAACCCAGAGAATACCAGCCAATGACTTGTGCGAACACACTGTAGAAGAGCTTTACAGCTTTCCTAAACAACAGGATTGTTCGAAGAATTGAGCCTGTGTGAAGGGAGATGTACGAATAACGTCGCTCGAAAAAAGGTGTAGCAGGCTGCCGAGAGAACCTGCTGATTGACAGGTGCGTCTGCAAAGATGCAGCAACCCATCAGCCCATCCTGTCAGTGGCCTGGATTGACTGCTGGAAATCTTTCTATTCAACTTCCATCGAGGGGCTATTCACTCGTGAATCCGATGAAACGTTATTCTAAGGTTCAATTCATTAGAAAGTCTTGCGATGTGATGATTCTGCTTAGAAACGGTTGACTGCGGTTATCGTTGCTCAAAAATTAATTTTTACCGCAGAGGCATTTGACTGGCCATAATGCCGTACGAACTCGCATGGCGGGCACATGACGTGCGTGAGTAGGGGAGGAAGGCTATCGCTCGTTCCTTCTCACCTACACCTTCGTCCCTTACCAATGCTTAATTCGTGGTTAACTGGCTTGTTCTATGAAGATTCGCTCGAATTCATTTTTAATCAAGTATAATCGCGTCTCCTTGCGACGATTTTCTGGATTCGTCGATAAATTGTCTTGTTCTTTATAATGTGATGTTAATGTAGATTACGATTTAACTGCAAACCTAGTGTCTTCCGCTACCTTCCTTTATTCCGTGTTATTTTCTCTGTTCTCTATCGCTTGAAATGAAATATTCGAGAGTGAATAGCCGCTCGCCCCCCATAGACGTATCATCTGCCTGTTAGAAAACTTGAAGGGTCATCCATGCATATTGAGATTCAAGGAGAGTTTGATTCCTCTATAAAAACTAGATTTAGTATCTCATCTGAAAATTATTGCGTCACAGCGAAAAACGTCACCTTCCAGAGGGGCCTCTGTAAGGACGATACCATGAGCCCTCTGATTTTTTGCATCACACTTCTGCCACTATCTCTCGCACTACGAAGTTCTTCTGGATGCGTTTGTGGCGATACTAATCATCGCAAACATAAGGCTACTAATGTATTTTATATGGATGACCTGAAGATCTATGCTTCTGGTAAAAGCAAACTTCAGAGTGCTTCAAATATTGTCGAAAAGTACAGAAGAGAGATTGGTATGGACTTTGGATTGGACAAGTGTGTCAAGATTCATCTGAAGAAAGGAAAGATTATTGGCGTTCAGATTAACCCTGAGCTTGTCGGTATAATTGTATTAGACATCTTGACACGGTATAGACCTATACATACCTGGGCATGCCTCAAATCCGCTTCAAGGACGTATCATCAGTGAAGGAGTCTCTCCGAACCAGATAAAAGCATATTCTTCGACAGATTTGGTCTTAAAATCTATCGGTATTGAACAAGGTATCTGCTTCACATGCTTACCCTCCCGGTTTCACTACACTTGTTTGGTGTGCTCCAATGGACAAAGAAGGACATGCCACGACGGTGTTTTATCCACCTCAGTATACCGTGATCGCCTTTTATGTCAAGAGATTCCCATTAATAGGTGCAGAGCGTGTAATGCACACGCTGAGAACAACGTGGGAACGAAGCGGGAACGACTTATCTCTACAGACATAATGCGGCCCTAAGAGTGCTTTATTACCATCTGTGTCGCTCCGATAGTGTTGGCCGCGACCCTGTTTTGCCGAACGCTCCGAGGGTGATAGAGTCAATTGTCCAAAACGAGAAGTGCCAAATTTTCTGGAACTACGATTTTCGGACAGCAGTCTCCGTTGCATACTCGAGGCCTGACATCGTTCTCCAAGACGTCGAGAAACGAACTATATTCGTGATCGAATTCTCGGCTTCACCCGACTATGACATCACTGCCAAGGAGAAAGAAAAGGAGAACAGGTATCAAGACCTTAAAAGAGAGCTGCAGCGACAGTACCCAAAAGGTTCAATTAAAAAAATAGTTGCCATGATCAGTGCTCTCGGAGGTGCGGAACTATCACGGGTTCGTACCCTTATAGTCATACCCGCGTGCCAAAAATATGCCAAGGCACTTGCGAGATGGATGCAGAAAGCTGTTATCCTTGGGTTGCTTCGTTTCCTTAAGACACACGAGGGTGTCGATGGCCTTTCATTATGATTTCATCGTGCCCTGTGACCCTCACATCACGGTCGTGACACGTGGCCATATGCGTAATTTACCGCGGTTCTACTGGGAGCCGTTGTCATTTGTAGATAGCAGTTGTTTCCAGTAGAACTCTGTGGTGGTTGTTGAACCCTTTTTCAATTATATTTATAATTAAAATTTTGTCATAAGGACTACTGCGAGATTTCGCCGGGAGCGGGTGCTTATCTGAAAAACTGCTTCCGCTCCTACGGTAAAATGTTAGCTGTAACCACGTCTCACAGCCGTGAGATAGGTGGTTACAGTCTGCGATGGATTCAATGCGATAATTAGGTGGAAGTTTGGTACACCATGAGGACACGGACATTTGTTGAATTATTTATAGCACTCCGAATTTTCGATGGTCCTACTTCAGAATTTATCTGAAGTTGTACGATTTTGATCGCTCTAAAATAATAATGTGTTACAAAAATAATTTCATCAAATACCGAAAACAATATTTGGAAAATTCGCTGTATTTCAAAGTTCTATTCATGGGTCTTGGCAACTTTTTTCTAGTGCATTTTTGTTATTGCACATTTTTCATGTAACCGAAAAAAATTCTTCACCTATTGACAAAGGTATTAGGAATTTCTTGCGAAAAGATGGGTGAGTTAAATGAGAATCATCTCTTAGAAAATAATTCATTAAAATCCGCAAAAAATTATCATGCACCGTAAACCTTGTCAAAAGATAGGCTAATATTAGTGTATAACTACCGCTTGAAAAACAAGAATGATGACTCTGTCCCTTATTCAGAAAAACTCTTATAAGTATGAAATAAAATCAACAATTTGCGCCCTTTCCATTTTGACGTACACATATGTCAGCAAGTCCGTGTGGGATATATAGAAGAACATAGAGAGGCCAACGGCAAAGAGGGAGAAATCTGAATACGAGCAGATACTACCGATATCAGTAGATCCTGTAATGGGCGGGAATATAGGCGTTAGTGGTGGTAGTGATTTACTTTTGGCAGACGGCCAATTAGTAATGGTAGCGTGACTATGGTCAGACTGTCAGTGGCAGTGTTCAGGGCAGATCTACTTCTGCGTGTTTCCATTCTTATGAATATCGTCCTCTCAAACTATATTTCTGTAATTCCTATTTATTCAGACATTTTTCTTATTTTAAGGTATATATTACGGCGGTTCAAAAAAATCGACTATATTTTTTTTTTGAAACCCCCACATAAAAACTTCCGGAAAGGTGTGAAAAGACGCCTGTGAAAAGTGAAGCTCTTAATATCAATATTTAGAGGTCACTCATCGCGAATTTCTATTTCCCATTTAAATAGCATGTGCATTTTTTTTTATTTTGAGTTCTTTAACTTTCGAATGGATTAATTAATTGCTAAGACTATAACATATTCTTGTAGGGAATTCGACGCTCTACAAAAAAGTTTTGTTATGATTTTTTCATAAATATATTTCTTCAAAAGTTATTCAAGGTTAAATTTGGACACATAATGAATTTATCGTTTTTTTCTTAATTTTTGGCAAAATTTTGAAATTTTCCACTAATTATGTTAATAGTTCTTTCGGAAATTCTATATTCTAAAATAATCTCTAAAAAACAATAATCTAACTCAAATAATCACATTATCAAGTATAACATTATTTGAAAATTGGTCTTTTATTGTTCCGCATTTAATATCAAATAACTTTTAAATCATTGAACTTGATAATGTGATGATTTGAGTTAGATTATTGTTTTTATTTTCAGAGAAAATTCTACACTATAAAATTTCCGAAAGAAACTATTACGATAACTAGTGATAAATTTTTCCAAAAATTAAGAAAAAAACGATAAATTTCTTATGTGTTCAAATTTAACCTTAAATAACTTTTGAAAGAGTAAATCTATGAGAAAATTATAAGAGACATTTTTTGTAGAGCGTCGAATTCCCTGCAATAATGTGTCATGTTCTTAGTAATTCGTCAAGCGTTCAAGAGTTACAAAACATCAAATTAAAAAAAAAATTCACATGCTGTTTTAATGGGAAATAGAAATTCGCGATGAGCGATCTCTAGATATTAATATTAAGAGCTCTACTTTTTACAGGCGCCTTTTTACACCTTTCCGGAAGTTTTCATGAGGGGGTTCCGAAGAAACAAAAATAGCCAATTATTTTGAACCACCCTCGGATATATATAGGATTTATAGGATATATAGGATATATATATCCTAGGGTAATTTATCCTATCCTATATATAGGGGAGGCCACCCTATAATATATAATGAACCCAAAGTAGATAATCATCAATTATTTGCACAGGTATACGTAAAATAATTAATTCTATTGGGCCACTGCTCGTCAGGAATATAAGAATCTGCAAGTGGTCGTTCGATTTTATGAAACTTCGTGAAATTACAGTGCTATACAGGGTGTCCCGGACTCAAGTATCCGGACTTATATGGCTGTATAAAAATTAAACAAATAAATCGAAAATTCCTTCTACAAAAATCGGTTGAAGTTTTAGTTTTTGAGTTATTAAATATTCAAGCTGGACCAATTAGGAGCGCGGTATAAACAATCGTGAGTACGTGAGCAAGAGTCCAACGTAGTGTGGTGACTGCTGTTCCCCCCTCGCTAACCCCACCTCGGCGCTTGCTTCAATACACTCCGTTAGAGTCACGCTCACGTACGTGCGACTGTTCATACCGCGTTTCTGATTGGTCCAGCTTAAATTTTAACAACTCGACAACTAAACCTTCAACTGACTTTTGGAAAAGGAATTTTCGATTTATTTTTCTTTTATTTTCATCCAGCTATATAAGTCCGGACACTTAAGTCTGGGAAATCCTGTATAAGAGATAATTAGAGACCAAAGGATTCTAAAAAAATTTTCAAAGTTTCGGGAGTTACGCCCGAAAAAATTCCAAACAAAATTCTGATTCAGTTTTTCGTCATATTCGTCCATTTTTATTTTTATTAAATTAGGTTATAAAGATTCCTTATGAAATCAACTTTCATTTAAAAAAAAAAAAAATTATGGAGACTTCTGGTTCCTTAACTATCGTTATTTCAGTGAGACCATTTGCTGTGCTCTGCTGCCACGACGGCCACTCACAAGCGATAAGAGCTGCTAATTTTTCCAATCTTCTTGAAAATAGTACATTATCAACTAGTCTCCCACTTGGTTAACATATTATTTTCTTTACATACCGCGAATGGGAACGCGATTTTGGGGAACAGCGCGAAACAGCAAAAGTGATCGATTCCACGATCGATTGATGCATCCATGAAAATATGGGCTTAAAGGTACTTCATGGTTCGCACCCAGCCCCTTGATCCACTCATTGGTGGGTCTATCGCAGGGAACCGACCGAAACATTCGTTCTATTTCGTTATTGACTGAAAACAATTATTTTTAATGAAACTTAGATCTGCTATCTCGAAATTTACGTGGAATTAGATAATATTTGAAATTACAATAATGATTGGATCTAAATTATTTTCTTTAGCTGGCAGTAACGAAATGAAACGAACCTTTTGGTCAGGTCCCTAGTCTATTGTTCCGCCGGAGTCGAGTTTTTCCATTGAGGTTAAAAATCTGATTTTTTCAAACTTGTCTGTCATTAGTATGGAAAAGTAAGTTTTATCACACAGTCTCATCGTCGATCGTGAAATTGATCACTTGTGCTGTTTTGCGCCATGGTCCCAAAATCTCATTTCCCGCACGGGTGTTGAAGAACATTTTTTCTATGCTCAGCGTGACTTGGGTTTAATACTCAAGGGTGCGAATAAAACAAAAACAGCGCTACAAATCTTCTTTATTCATACTGACTCATCTAAGGGTTTACATGACTTCCATTTCTTACAACACTTCCATCTACATGTTTGATAAAATCTTATCCTTACTATCTACAGTCTTTTACACCCATTTACAGCACACTCTTGCCAGCTTCCTTTATCTTCCATCACTCTCCTTCCTTCTACCTTCATCAAAAACTTTCTCGCTAACTCCGCTCCCATTCCCTTCCTTATACACCTTTCTTGTAAACTCTCAATCTCTTTCCTTTTTTCCATCCCTATCTCTCTGTCTATAACCTAATGCCGGTCATACCAGCTATTCAAATAACCACATTCTCCTTCTCCAATTTTTTTAAAACCATTAAAACCCTATATCCCATATCTGTTCTATTACCCTTGCTGCTTTTTTTAGCCTTTCTCTTATATGAGCTCTATGATCTCTATTTGCTTGCAAGGTATATCATGAATACTTCAACTCTTTTGCTTCCTCTAATTTTATTCTCTTCCATCTCCCCGACCATTCTTTTTTTCTTCCCCCTTCTTCTCTGAAACTCATTATTTTTGTCTTTTCTACATTTAAATTTAACTTTTTTCCATCTAAGTATGTTTCTTATCCTGTAATTAAGCCTGCCATCGATTATTCATCCTCTGCCATCAACACTATATCGTCTGCGTGTGCCAGTGTATATATCTTTTCGTTTCCTATCCTAACTCCTCCCTACCCTTTTCTCCCCATTTCTTCTTCCAAGTCTGATATTAATATATGAAATAAAAGTGGGCTCAGAGGATATCCTTGCCTTATCCCTCTCACCAACCAGAAACTATCTCCTACTTGCTCTTCTACCTTCAGCTTGCTTTTTTCTCTCTCTAAAAATATCCGATACTCTCTTTATTAATCCCTCTCGTATCCCCTTGTTCACCATAACTTTTTCTATCTCGCCTCGGTCTAATGAGTCAAGCGCCTGCTTTAAGTCGAGAAACACTGCTATCATTGCCCCTTCCTCCCTTTTAATCCTCTTATTTACTATATAGTTCAGAAAATATATATTGTCCATCACCACCATCCCTTTTCCAAACCCTGTCTGATTCGGTGGCTCTATCTTTTTGTCCACAACTTCTTTTTCTAACCTCTCTGATAAAACCGTCACATATACTCTATACTTCATACTTCATAATTAAATTGGAATCTCATCTACACCAGGTGCCTTTATATATTTCATCATCCCTAATACCTTGACTATTTCCTCCCTTGTAATGTTCTCCTTCTTATCTGTTTCCCAACCATATTTTCCTTCTTCCCTAACTTTCCTGTCGAACCATCCTAGTAATTCCATGAAATATTTTTTCCATTCTACCATCTCAATATCCTGGTTTACTCTTTTCCTTCTTCTTATCTCTTTATTTAACACCTTCCAAACCTCTTCTTCCGTCCTAGCCATCTCCACTTCTTCTTCAAACCTTTTATTTTCCTCCTCTTTTTTTTGATCACACAACTCAGTATACTCCTTCTTTTCTCTCCTATATTCTTCTCCACTACTTGTCCCTTTTCTCCATTTTCTTAATTCCCTTTTCACTTCCTTCTGTAATTTTTCATGAAAATTCAAAAAGTTGTTACGATGATATTGTAGGGCTTTTAAGAAGACAAACTTCTCTTCTCTTGATCAACATTTCTTTCTTTAGGTCAAAAAATACGGCTATAAATTTTATTTTATTTTCGAAAAATTGTTGAGAAGTTCCGCTAGGTCGTTTAAGGTCTGAACATTAATTTTCTTGGTTTTTATTTTTCTTTTATATAAATTTATTGTTAGCAAATTTTTTTACACCTAAGAAATTCTTTGTAACTAATTGAGGAATAATTTCCACATAATATTGCAAAAAATAAAGATATTTTCGCGCTTAGGATATAAAATTTTTTTAATTTATTCGTAATAAATGGTCTCAAATGGCCCCTTAACATTTTTTGCCGGAATAAAATGCAGAGGATAACTTCTCACCTATAAGGAAAATATATCTATGAAAAATAAATTAAAAATACGTTTTCCTATGTTGTCACAGTCGAGTCTTAAACGCACGGATCTGGCAAGGGTTTGGGGAGCTGAAAAAGGGAAGAAGGCATGGCTTTAGTCAGACGTATAGACTCTGCTGTTAATTCACATCAATTCATACTTTCAGAAATTAAAAATTCAATGGAATCGATAAGCAAATCGATAAACGAAACTTACAAAAAGGCATAATTGCACCAAAATCAATTTGATCAAAACTAGCTCAAATTTCATTCAGATGAATTATAGGTAAAAATACATTTCAAAGTACAAAAGGAATCTGTAAAAAATAAAAATATGTATTTTTGGTGTATTTTGTAATTTAAGATTTTTTTCGGTTACCCTGTATAAATATTTTCAATTCATCCCTTATGGAAAATATTCTCATTTTATTGTAGAAGAAATCCTGTGCATATTATTACAAAAAAAAGTTGAGTGGAAATTTCAGGCAATTAATTGTATTGAAATAACAAATGTTTGTGTTCTGGACCTGATTTCTCCTTAATTCTTTGTTGTTTGATAACATTCAGGACTTATTCCTCAATAAAGAACAATAACTTTCTACGGGTTGAGTAATTTTTCATCATTCACTGATAACACGTATATAGTTTTTCGTTGTGATCGTGCAGAATGTTATTAGAAATAAAAACTTCTAGTCCCTGTCCGACGTACAGAAATTATCAACACATACATTCATTATCATAAAGTTTGCTGAAATATCGACAATTTCGCATTTCGTATATATTTTTAATGGAGTGCGAACTGCAAGGCACATGATAAGAACATATCTATAAAAGCCAAAAGAGTTTTCAAAAAGAGGTCTCAATAAATTGCCAAATAGTTTTCAATGTCACTTACGATTTTTAAAAGTCTATGTATAAACATGGGGGATATATAAATACTAAGTACGAACCGCGAGTTAAACACGTTGTCTAATGTGAGGAAAAATACTGAGAACCAAGAGGAAATGCTCATCATAAAGTTGATGTGTAAATAAATATAAGTATAGGCTCTTTGTCTCAAAATGACTTTGTGAACACGCCCAGCATGGGAAATATTAAGTGTACCGCCTTCATTAATTGCATGCAGATCTGTTTCACGTGTCCAACGCAAGTTTTTAATACTTGAAATTGAGAAAAATGCTTATCATAGCATCGAGATAAAATTGTTATGCAATTACTTATGATGTTATACCCTGAACGTTAAAATTTAGTAATCTAACAATTGAATTCAAACTTAGAAGGTGTTAACAACAATACATTGAAGGCTTTTAGAATTGGAAGAATAAGCAATGGAACATTAAAGAAAATGTCTAATCTTCAAAAGTTAAACTTTAGAATTTCAAATGCAAGATTTGAAAATTGACCATTCCAGACTTTCAGGACGCTCAAGAAAAAAACTTACAAATCCACATTACAAAGTGATTATTTCATCGACCAGACCATATATGACAAGAATGATTGTTTTTTAGTTAACAAAATTTATACTTAATTGGTATGAAAAATGTGTAGACAGTCATTATCTAATCCAAATTGAAAAAAAGATCTCATTAGAATCCTCTTAATTTGTGAATGTTTAACTTCTCAATCCATTACCAAATACATTTTTGGATGATCCTAACCAGTCCGGACCTGTGGAACGTTTCACGATCCAAGATCTGGTGCGCATATGACTATGAAAATGTCCGAAAATGATATTTTTAAGATCAATTGGAAAGGCGTGTGGAAATCCAATTGAAATTCAATTAGTAACTTGAAACCCGGAAAAAACATCTAAGCATCACGTGGAATACCACGCGGATTTCCATGCGTATTTTTCCAAAATACCACCCGAATTTTCACGTGAAGTCCCACGCGGAAAGTTCCGAATACGCAGAAAGTTTGCACACATTTCTAGTTCACGGAGAACTGTAAAGTGAATTGAGTGAGTTCACCCCTTTCCAGGTATCTTCTTCATCTCTCTCGGGAGTGTCGTATGCTCCGTATGTTTGTTGTTTGCCACGCAAACACTCACCCCCCAATCGTCCCGTATTTCGAATCCACGTTGGAAATATCATTTATGGGTATTTGGATGATAATATTTGTAACCAGCCCCTCAAAATACGTTCGATAGCAAGATCCCAACAAGATCGGAATTAAAACTGGATAACAGATTTTTTTGCTGCAAAATATTTGAAAAATTTATCTGTCTGAATCCCTAAGGAGCTTTAAGAAACCCAAAAACATTCAAAATAACACCTCTTATTTAGCAATTGGTGTTATTTTAATTAATTTTGAAGACACATGCATGATTTCAGCCCTTTTCGATGCCTATGAAGCGGGGCTAAAGCTCTACTTTTTACGGACTGAAAAGTGACGCTCGCAATTTATTATTCATGCCATTCCTTATTGTCTGTTCTACGCCAGTACCATGCCAGTACTCCGCCAAGATCCGACAAAAAGACATGAGACAACAGTTCGCCATATGTTAAAATTTTTACGACACCAGTATTGTGCCAGTACTCCGCCGAGATCCGGCAATAAGTCGTGAGACAATAGTTTGCCGTTTCTTGTAGGCTGTACTAAACCAGTATAATGCCAGTACTCTGCCGAGATTCGGCAAAAAGATATGGGACAACAGTTCGCCTAGATACTGCAAATACACAAATGCAAATACAGCAAATATGCCAAAAAAAGTGTTAATTTATAATCTCATTCAAATCTATTCACTAACGTAAAATGACTACGTGCCACACTAATCGAATAATTACCATTGTCAGACATAGTATTTTTACATCGGACAGTTATTTCATACAGTTCCATGGGGTGAAATTTGAGTAGATCGTGAATTTTGGAGCGATATTGATAAATTTACCAGGTTATACATTGTAATTTGAAATGCACTGCTCGCGAAAGTACAATCTAATTGTAAATATCACAAAAGATTTTTTTTACATTGTATACCCGGAATATTCTGTTAAGCTAATCGTCTTGATCATCGGCGGTCTTGGAGGTGACAAGGTCTCGCTGGTTATTATTCTGAAAAGCATCCCTGCGTGTCAACAGAATGGTGAGACACTTACGGGGAAGATGCAGCAGGCGGTCTTCCTTGGATTGCTCTGGGTCCTCAGGGTGCACGAGGTTTTTTGC
>CAKNXH010000410.1:274639-284654 GCA_932178445.1 Andricus quercusramuli
GTATATATGTGTTTTAATTCACATCAGGTTCTGGTTGGCAAAAGTTTCACTGGCTCGAACTTTCTTTTCTTGTTGTTTTGAATGATAAATTGTTTCATACGCTTCTAAACATTTGATATTTTTTTCAAAAAATTCAATTTTTTTATATTCGAAAGAAATATTTATGGAATTTATGCTTTTAAACAAGAATTTCAACTTGAGAATCATCAAAATCGTTGAGCCGTTCACGAGAAAAATGTTTATCATGATATAACATTAAATTTTCATTGGTAATAACTATTGCAAAAAAATTTGTTCGTGACCAAAACCTGGGGAAGGCTTTTGGAACATAACGGCTATTGAAAAATTCATAGTATAGCGGCGAAAAAAACGACTTTCGATTATGGTAGCCTATTTAGAATAATTTGACCTTACTTTAAACTCAAGCTTCAGTATAAAAACTGGTGAGCAGAAAATTCCCATCAATGCAGATTTTGACTATGCTAGAAAAATACTACGATGCTACATAGGTCGCTTTCTTGGCTCCGCACACTTTTTCTGGTGCATGTGGAATTATTGTTTCAGTGAAAGGTTATGATCGTTGAACATTAGCGCACTCATTTAGAACAAACTTATTTAAAAATAAGAGTTATCTCTTAAACTTCAGATCCTCGAAAACGAAATATTTGGGTTTGAGCAAAATGAAACTTCGTTCAACGCAGGCACACGGAGAAACTATTGGTTGCAAGATTTCGCATCAGAGTCTCCATTCTGCTGCACGGAGACGCATTTTCGAACATGTCTTGTTTTTCTATTTTCTATAAGAAAAATGATAAAAAGCGTAGAATGAACACGAGAAGAATATGTTTCCTATTCTGGTTTGTAAACTTTACAGTCTTTCCTTAGTGTTATAGAAGCTTTTTTTTTGTATGAGTACAATTATTTAATCATTTATTTATGTATTTCAATGAACTTACAGTTACACTGGGACCACGATTCACCAGGGGTTCCGGGGGTACTGTCAGTAGCCTTCACGGTAAATTGCGGCTCTCCAAACCAGACATCTCCTTCTTGCTTGTGGCTTCTTATAGTGCCGAACCGTAAATTACCGAACTCCGCTGACCTTGCAAGCGCCTCTCTTTCGGCCCCTTGAACCACCTTGTCCGGTATATCAGGTTCCGGCGAATCATAGCCCCAGCTTAGTCACATAAGAGTTTAATTTTCACAATAATCATTCTTGAAAAAGTGACGCTATATCCTGGCTTGCTATTTTCTTATTTTAAAAATAAATATTATAATATCAAATTTCGCAACCAAAAGTTTCTCTGAGCAGTTAGTACATCTTCAATTCGAAAAATTCAATGTTTTAATTTTCACAATAATCATTCTTACAAAAGTGACGCAATATCCTGGCTTGCTATTTTCTTATTGTGAGAATGAATATTATAATATCAAATTTCGCAACCAAAAGTTTCTTTGAGCAGTTAGTACATCTTCAATTTGGAAAATTCAATGTTTTCAACAAGAATATAAGACAATTTTACCGACTTTTTTTGTTCAAAACATTGACAATCATTTTTAAGAACCATCTACTAATTGAAATAAATAAGATAAATAAACGAATCTTATATTAAATTTGATTCCATTTATTGGGTATTATTTAACATTTTTTATTACCAGAAAGACTATTTATAACACGACTTCTGGTATGGTTATGAAAGCATCTAGGTATTATGCACGTTTCCGCACGCGCAAAAGGGAGCAATAGTATGCCACAGGGAGTGTAAGCACTAGTGTGAACAAAACGGAGATTAATATCACCGTAATTCGTTAGTCAAATATTTATTTCGTGTTTAATTAATCGTTAGCATTTAATGACCAACCCATATTTCCTGTTCGGACGGTCGCTTGGTCGAGAGCTGCGGGCTATTATATTATAATTTATGACTGGACAGTATTAGGTGTCGTCGGAGAATCGCTTTTATCGAGCAGCAGCTTTTATCCCAACCGCAGAAGGTGTATTCTCATGAGGATAATAACTTCCTGCTTCTGAAACTCGTAACTTTTTTTATAGTTGAAAAAACAAATTATGCCTTAATACATTTCATGTTTTATGTTCCAGGTTAAATTTCTTTTTTAAGTACAGAAACATTAATTAAAAACTACCTTTTCAACGAAAAAAACTTCAAGAAGCTTGAGGTAATCACCGGATTCAAAAATTATTACAGAAAAGTTTTACAGCCAAATGTGTTTTAGGCAAAGTCGGAAGCCAGTTCTATTTTTTAGGCCTATGCCTGGCATGAATTCAGGCAAACCTAGTGTGCCAAATGTGTCATAGGCAAAGTTAGAAAACAAACCATGTGTTTCGAATTGTGCAACCTACGAATCCTACGATATCAAAAGTTGGTAAATACTAGAATAAAATTGTTGCTTTCCCAGTACATTTCAGAAATAAAAATGTCTGTTATTATCTTGACGTGTGAACAACATATCAGAGAGCGTGCTACAGTCGACAAGAGTTCTTATGTAATAATCTTTGTTTCAAATGAACGAAACGAAAAGTGTAAATGGCTCTTCTCACAGAAATCATATACAAGAATGTAAATTTAATTTCTAAAAATTGACGATGTACAAAATACTCACTTATCATTTCGAAAAATTAGTGCTAAAAATTCTGTGGTTAGGGGACAAGGTTATTTAAGATTTAATTGTGTGAAAAAGTTACGTCAAAGTTGTGCAAGTGCAAGAAGGCGAAATTGCATTGTAATTCAAAATGTCATAATTTGACATCTTGCGTTGACAAGAAACCAGTACATTTGAACTATTTTCATACAATGTTACTTTTTAAATCATAACCACATATTGGGTGTATTTTTTAACTTGAGACATCGAAATTTCTAAAAAAATACGCATCCTATGAAAAAAATATCCGTAATACAAACCATTTATTTTCGAGGGGAAAAGCGACTTTGAAAAAATGTATCCCCCCCCCCCTCCAAGAAGGCAGGGGGTGAGTTTTTTTTCGCGAATCGAAAAAAAAAATCGAATAAAACTTACGTATTTCATAAAGGAGAATCTAAATCTGTAAAGAAAAATTGGGTTTTCCAGTTGAAATTTCAAATTTACCCCCAATCCTGTCTCCTGGGTAGGGGAGGGGGGTAAATTTTTAAAAAGTCGCTTTTCCCCTCCAAAATAAAAAGTTTTTATCACGGATATTTTTTTCACAGGATGCGTATTTTGTGAGATATTTCGGTATCTCAAGTTAAAATAAAAACACCCAGTATAGTAAACTAGTAGAGAACACTTTCAGTCTTAAGCCTGGAAAAAGTATAAATGGAAAATCAGGGAAATAAGAGGGGGAGGAGAATGAGTTAAGCATTGAATGAAGAGGGAAAGAAGGAATAAAGGGATCGGACGCAACTCAGCTAGGGCCCGAGTCCTAGTCGATTCGGACCGTTGCGTAGGACGCAACTCACCTACACCGTCAAAGACCTTATTTCTGGTCAGGTACCTGAAAGTCTATCTAGACTCGAAAATGAAGAGTATTTATCAGGGATATTTTTTTCATTGGATGCGTATTTTTTGAGATATTTCGATGTTTCAAGTTTACATTGATACAATTCTGCATTCATAATTTTCCCACGACATACTTGGCACATCTTACTATGCCTGAACTCAAGCCAGGTGAAGTTGTTTCCAACTTTGCCTAAAGCACATTTGGCACACCTAGGCTTGCCTGCATTCATTCTAACCTAAGCCCGAAATCACAGAGTATTTCGGACCTTGACTAAAACGCATCCACAATACTTGCATTGCCTAGTAAAACTGAGGTTTACCGCCACTTCGGGCTTTGCCGGTAACATATATGATTTAAAAAAAAAGGTTCAAACAGCCACCACGGGGTCCCACTGGGAGCAGCTGCCATATAAAAATGACAGCGGCTCCCAGTAGAACAGCGGAAATTGTTACATTACTTACAATTGTTACTGCGGTCAATTGTCTAAAACGAAAAGTGCCAAATTTTGTGAAACTAGGAATTTCGGACAGCATTCTCCCTTGGCCGACTACAACATCACTGCCAAGGACAAGGAAAAGGAGAAGAGGTGGCAAGAGCTCAAAAGGAAGCTGCAACGACTGTAGCTAAGATATTCGATTAAAGTAATTGTCCTTGCAATCGGGGCTCTCGGAGGTGCGAAACTATCACTGGTTCGTAACAATAAAGCCATACCCGCTTGCCAAAAATATGCCGTGGCACTTGCAAGATGGATGCATAACTCTCTCATTCTTGGGTCGCTTCGTGTCCTGAAGACACACGAAGGTTTCACCGGCCTGTCGTTGCAATTTGGTCATGCCCTGTGCCACCCATCTCAGGGTCGTGAGACTTGACCATAGGTGTGAATTACCGCGGTTGTGCTGAGAACCGGTGTCATTTTTTGTTGTCAGTTGCTCCAAGTGGAATCCTGCTGACGTTCATGGAAGATTACAACATTACTGGTTATAATTCATGCCCGCGTTTGCATTTCATCCCCTCATCTACCCCTTTCCCATACGATATCACCGTGTAAACATGCAAGGGTATCTAAAAAGTATAAGTGCGAAGTTTGGTGACAATTCATGCCCGCGTTTGCATTTGGTGCCATTTCCCTTCCTGGGTAAGCGTGAATCACTCGGTGAGGAAGGGAATAATGTGGAAAAGGAGGTAAACATTTTCAGAGTGATATAGAATTCCCGTGATATTTGTTTGAATAATAAGTTTGTTCCGCAACACTGCTCCAACCCAGGTTGCTGATCAATCTCTCAAGCAATCACCCCAAGTGAAGAGCCACACAAAGTTATTGTGTGTGGTTCCCCACTCGGGCCCATTGGTATCCAAGATCTTTTGTTGCAGGCGTCATTCACTCCACTGACTTCATGTCCATGCATTTTTCATGCAAGCTCTACTGTTTCCATGCCTTCTTACGTCTCTTCGAATGATGGTCTCATTTACACATTCTAATCATTCTTTCCGTCGTCTGCCTCTGAGCGCACTGCCATTTACTTTACCTTTATAGCTTGTCTGGTCAGTCGTTCATCTTTCATTCTTTCAACATGTCCGAACCATCTTAACTGATGTCTTTCCCATATATCAACCAGTGTCTCTCCTTACCATATTCTTTGAGGATTATCTCGTTTCAGACTTTGTCCATCAGTGATCTCCCGCATATTGTACGCAAAGACTTCATGCCAATCGCGTTAATTTTACTCTTGTCCTATTTCTTGACAGGTCCATGTATCGCCACTGCATAGTACAGTCGGTACAAATATAGAATTATGCATGGCCATTTTAGCATTTTTTTATATGTTTTTATTTCTGAGAATAGACCCGGCTCTACAGATAACCTTCTTACTCTCATTTATGCGCCTATCTAACTCCTCATCTATTTTGCCGTCGCTAGTGAATAGGCTACCCAGATATACGTACTTGTCAACTTGTTTTAATCTCTTGTCATTTAGCAAAATGTTGCACATTGCTTCCTCAATTTTTTCTTCAAACACCATGATTTTTGTTTTATTTACGTTACTTTTGAGGTTCATGTTCTTCATGCGTGTATTAAGTTTAGTGAACATTCCTTGCAAGAAAGTCTTGGATTGATTCTGCCATAACAATCCTGTCATCTCCGAAAGCTAACCCAAGTATCTTCACTTTTTCGAGATCTACACCTTCTTCGTCGAAGAGGGCCATTCTGAGACACTCATCTATAAATATGAAAAATAACCATGACGACATAATGCATTCTTGTTTCACGCCTCGCATACTATCGAACCAGTCACTCAGTTTCTCATTTACCCTTACACTCGCTTTACAACCGGTATATATTGCTTTTATTGCTTGTAGGAGCCATCCATTGACTCAGTACTCTTTAAGGACTTCCTCAAGTTTACTTATATTTACCTTGGCGAATGCTTTTTCTGGGTCAACAAATGCACAGCAATTTTTCTTGCACAGAAAACTTTTTTTCTGTGATCTCTCTCAAGCTAAATATTTGATCTGTACATGATCTTTCTGGCATGAATCCACTTTGGACTTTCCATATATTTTCTTGGGTAATTTTTATTACCCTACGAATGAGTATTTTTCAGTATATTTTACTTACGGTACTCAATAAGCTGATACCTCTGTAATTATTGCAGTTTCTTTTATTTCCCTTTCTTTTGTACATTGGTACGACAATCGCTTTTCTCCAATCGTTTGGGACTTCTCCCGCCTCGATACATGAATTTATCAATTCGCCCATCTGTGAAATATGTACTCGCCACCGTATTCAAGCATTTCAGGAATTTCAAAAATCTGTTTACTGGTTTAGGTTGGGGCAGCTTGGGACCATCACCATTTCAAAACCCTGACAATATTGTCAGTTCTTGCGAATCTGTCATCATTTTCTAGATAACTCAACTTTTTTTTTGTTATTTGTTCATTAAAAAAATATTTTTATTGAGTTAGACCGAGTTTGTCGAGAATAATCCTCCTCTTAATAATCCTTCAAATTTTGGTGATTATTACGTTTTTCAGATCGTTTTCATAATAATACAAAATTTTGATTTTTTTAAATTTCGAAAATCTGTTTAATGGTTTGGGTCGGGGTCGTGTGGCCGAGGACCATCCTCCTTCTGGGAAGCCTGACAATGGTGTCAATTTCAGCCTGTCTCTCACCGTTATAAAGATAACTCAAAATCTTTATTTAACCAATCTTTTTATTGGGTAAGATCGAGTTGGTCGAAACAATCCCCCTCTTGAAAACCCTCGAAGTTTTGTTCGTTTTCACGTATTTCTGACCGCTTTCGTAATAATTTAATTTTTTCCATCTCGATAATCTGTTTACTGGTTTAGGTTCATTAATTAATTATCTTATTGTAGAAAAGACATGTCAATTCTTTTAAAATCTGCGCCTACTTGAGTTATCAAGTTATCGAATCTTCTTTTACATTATCGTCTTATCGCATCTTGCTTTCGACATCTGATTGACTAATGCTAATGTGACGTACATTCTATGCCAATGGTTAACTAAATTTACTAATAGGGTTCGAAGACTACGCATGAACTTGGCCGAAATGCATGTTCTTTTTACAATAAGATAGGATCTAGACAGAGCAATAAAGACCCATAGCACTGCACTGCGGAGGATTGTGTATTATTTGTTTACCTTTATTTTCTCTGAATACGCATACAGAGGTCGTAATCATATTAGTAGCGTACTTCGCCTTAGTGTTTCCGTGCTAAAGTAGGTTTGTCCAGATTTCCTGTTTATACGACCATGTGAGCCGCAAGGTGAATTAGTTCTTTCTCTCCATTCCAGAGTACAGCAAACGTTCCTTAATCTCCTCCGCTAACTTCCGGTGTTTGAGACATGTTGACTTTATTTGTTTACTTAATTCCCGAAGACTCCCTTCAAAATTATACCGGTCTGATGATTTTAAAATAAAGACCATTTTCTAGAGAAAAGAAGGATCTTTCAAAGAAAAGTGTTTCTCCCAGACACGGAAATATTGTGGAAATTGATTGGCGCAATAAAGCCTATGCACTTGGAACAAAATTAACCTTGAGGGACCACTAAATAAGGTAAATGTCCCAGTAATCGTGACGGTTCAGTAATCTTGAAACTTGGTAATAGTTTGAATATATTGTTACAAAAATGTGTTAAAAGTAACATTTAATGATAAAACTCACTTATTTTTAGCATTCCATAATGGCAGATAATAATTAAATTCATTCAGATGAAATAAAAAGCAAGAAAATTGGCATCACGATTACTGGGGCTAAGGCCACCATTACTGGGATGCTTACCTTATATATATCTTTTAATTTTTACGGAAATCAGGTGTTATTTTCTCACCAGAAGGAATAATTTGTAGGATGCCAAATCATTCAAAAATGAATGAAACTTGGACAAAGTACTCTTTTGAAGAGTTGTTGAAACTAGACATTTATCGATTTATTTCAAGCACACCTAATTTGCATTACTCCTACACAAGACCCTCCTTTGAGGAAGAATGTCGGGGGTTGCCTGCAAATAGCCTTGTTCGTAAAGGGCGTACATCGAAACGTAAACAGTCAGGGCCGCCTGAACCGTTTCCATAATATTGCGCAATCTACTTGAGTGAGTAGTAAGACACTGCGTCCCTTCAGAGGCCTTGCCCCCTGAGGGCCGGTCCACAATGAGTGTCGTTAGCGATAACGTTCGAACGTATATATGTATTTGACGTCCTACGCACGTTGTTGCCAACTATCCGAGCAGTTTTGCCGTTCCGCATTTTTCATTTTCTCGCTGCGACCGTTGGTAACAACGAAACTATGACGTTAGATACGCATATTCGTTGGAACTTCGAGGCTTACGACTCTCATTGTGGACTGGCCCTGAGAAACTGCGGAGACTAGCAATTCTAGGAATTCATAAAACGCGTGCGATCGTGCGTTCCTCAACAGAGAGTCTGGTGTACTTTTAAATTAATCTGAATTTGTACGATTTTGATCTTTCGGAAATTATGATTCAAGCATTAAAAGACATTCATTCCTTATCATTCAATGTATTGAATACTACAAATTTAAAATGTCTCAAAGACATAAATTGCGGTTATCCCGTTGAAGAACATCGTGACATGAAAAACACCTTCCTTCTGCCGTTTTTGACGTCTGAATTTCTTATTTTTTGATCGTTGACGGAAAAATATTTGTCATTCTCCTTAGTAAATTTTGGTTTTTGTGGGCTGAAAATTATTTTATTTTTTATCACGAAATCACAAACAAAATGAAGAAGCAGATTTTATAATTTTGCTTCTCTTTACTTTTTTTTCTATAAAACGGTTATTAGAGGCAAGCAAGCTGTTTCTTATAGATTTAATGCTTTCACGATGGTTCATTATAATAAATTTAAAATTCAAAGCTTTTTCGGGTTTCAATCGTGTGCGAAACTATAAATCTTGTCGACGTTTCGTGAACATTGCAGTTCACTTCTTCATGGCTGACCTGAAACTGAAGCTTCAGGTTATGTTGTTCTTATATGTATAATGTATATGTATTCTCGACAATGCCTATGATTGGTCAGAGTGCCAAATAAATATGCTATGTCCTGTTTCGATATGATTGTAGTGCTGATTGCGTCAAATGTTTTAGCCTGACTTTTACTATCATGTTCCTTCACTCGTTGGCTAACCGCTCTCCCGGTTTTTCCAATATAGACTTTGCTACAAGAACAAGGGATTTTATGTACACCCGGATCACTGAAAGTTCCCTTTTTATTTTCAGGGTTGTTAAGAAGTTGTCCTATTTCCGCAGGTGGTTTAAATATGGTTTGGATGTTGCGTTTGTTGAAAATTCTTCCTATTTGTTCAGCGATACCTTGAATGTAGGGTAGGATGCTGGTATTTTTTCGCTCTCTTTCTTTAGTAGGTTGTGTTGAATTGCTTTTTTTGAGTGTATTTTCTTATCAACCAAACAGTTGCATTCTTATCCAAGAAAGTTAAAATTTCTACTAAAGTAATGAATTTTTGAAGCAAAAAGACAAATTTCCAACAAAAAAATAGTTGGGGTTTTATACAAAAAACATTTAAATTGATTTTTCGAACTAAAATATGAATTTTTTTCAAAGGGTAACTTTTCCACAAAATTGTGGAATTTTCAACCAGAAAGATTGACTTTTTGACAAAATTGTTGAATTTTCAAATGAATAATAAAATTTACAACTTGAAAAATCATTTCTAAGATAAAGCAACTGCAAAAAAATAAATATAAATACAAATCAATCAAATTACTAACAAGAATGTTAAATCAGGATTACCGCAAAACTTAATTTTTAAATTCTTGAATTTTTCCCTGACCAATTTTTCATTTTCTCACACCACTAATATTCAAAGACCAGAATATCACACTTGTAACGTTCTGAACCTAGAATCTTTATAAGCGAAATAAAACAATTCATGCCTGCCCTGAAAAAGGGTCATTCTGACTGGCGTGAAAGCTAATCTTTCATAATGTTTAAATAATTTGGATATTTTTACACAA
>CAKNXH010000410.1:294678-306745 GCA_932178445.1 Andricus quercusramuli
TATATAGATATCTATATAATATAATAAAAAAATATATATAATAAATAAATAAATAAATAATAAATAAAGTGTCGATCTCACTGGGGCACCGTTTTTGACGCTATAGCACTGGAGTTTTATTAAATTAAAATCTTGAGCTCAGCGTTCGGCAGTTTCGGGATGCGCGGATCATATATCATTATCAAACTCGCATTTGGTACTGACCTCGCTCGACCGTCGTCTCTCCCCTTCCAGCATATATAGGGATTCATTGTTTTCACAGACTTTGAGCGTTTAGCACCAAATAGCGCGAAAACTGTCCATTTTCCATATTTTTTTCTGGATATTTCATTCGGCCCTTATAATTTACATATACCAAGCTTTAGCCAAATCCTCCAAAAGCCTTTTTCCCGTACAATTAGTGCAGAGTCCTGTCCCAAGTTTTTAGCAGCGACCCATAAAACTTTACTTCATTTGAAAATGAAATATTAATATTTTGTGAAAAAAATCATTGTGCACCAATTCAAGAATTTTGAAAGTTATTAATTTCGAGAGTTTCTACTATCATATTCTACTCAACTATTCCTTTACTGATTAATTACTGTTTTGACGTACTTAAATTTGGAAACTTTGCAAAATATTCTTTTACAATTTTTGTAATTTTTTTACCACAGATAATAAGAAGTTTAGATAAACAATTTGATATAAAAACCATAAACAAACCTATTAAAGATTCGCTTGGTTGTTTCAGAAACCTTGAAAACAAAACACCTTTAGATATGTGCACTAATATTGTCATGACTGTGACGTAAGTTATACTACATAAAGTGAACGATATCTAAAAGTAAGAGTTAAAGAGCATGAATGATCTTGCCAGAATAAAAAACAAAGCACTGCTTCAGCGAAACACGCAATGGATCTCAAACATAATTTCTATTTTGAAAAAACAACAATTCTAGCCAAAGAATCCGGATACCATAGAAGAAATTTCATGGAAATGTACCATATGTGATGTGCGCCGCAGAAAAGTGAGATTTTTCAAGGCTAGCTGTCGAAGTCGACCGGATAGACGCGAGTTTCAGAAGAGTGGAAAGACGCAAGAAACCTTCCCCCTCCACTTACCCTACATTCTCACGAGGAAAGGGATAGGTCGTAGAGCTGTGGGCTGGGAGACCGCTGAAAGTGGGCAAAAGTAAAATTTTTTTGGATATATATGAAACTTGGTATAAGGTTTTTTGAGGTCGCTGATTTCGAATTTGACGTCAAAATTCATAAATTCAAAATAGCGGATCCAATACGGCGACAGAATTTCTCAATTTTTACTTATTCATACGAAACTTGGTGTAACGAGGTTTCTGCGGTCGCTGATTTCGAAATTTACATGAAAATTCGTAAATTCAAAATGGGGGATTCAATACGGCGCCTGAAAATTCTAAGCTTTTACATATTCATATAAAACTGGGTATGAGGGGTTTCCTGAGGTAGCTGCTTTCAAATTTGACGTCAAAATTCATAAATTCAAAATGACGGATCCAATATGGCGCCTGAAATTTCTAAATTTTCAATTATTCATGAAAAACTTGGTGTAAGGAGGTTTCTGAGGTGGCTGATTTCGAATTTGACGTCAAAATTCTTAAATTCAGAATGGCGGATCCAATATGGCGCCTATAATTTCGAAATTTTCAATTTTTTTCCATTTGTATTTGTATTTGTATTTTTACATATTTGTATCAGACTTTGGAATGAGTCCTCTTGCCTCTCATTGAATACCTGCGTCCACGTCAAACTCTTCTTCATCGGGTAATTCGAGTTCGTCTAGGTGAAAATTTAGAAATTTCAGGCGCCATATTGGATCCGTCATTTCGAGTTTATGCATTTTGACGTCACATTCGAAATCCGCGACCTCAGAAACTCCCTAATACCCAGTTTCATATGAATACGTAAAAATTTAGAAATTTCAGGCGCCATATTGGATCCGTCATTTCGAATTTATGCATTTTGACATCACATTCGAAATCCGCGACCTCAGAAACTCCCTAATACCCAGTTTCATACGAATACGTAAAATTTTAGAAATTTCAGGCGCCATATTGGATCCCTCATTTCGAATGTATGAATTTGGATGTCAAATTTGTAATCAACGACCTCAGAAACCTCCTTACACCAAGCTTCATATAAATAAGTAAAAATTTAGAAATTTCAGGCGCCATATTCGATCCGCGATTCTGAATTTATTAATTTTGACCTCAAATTCGAAATCAGCGACCTGTTCACGCTCAACTTCATTCACTAATATCTTCGTCAAATGTCAATGGTGACAGACGGTGGCAAATAACCTGACAGTAAACATCATAATGAACCTAAAAGCACTATAGAACTTTAGGTATCAGGTGTAACCTCGGGGAAATTTTGATTTAAAAAATGTCTATTGATGTGAATTCCTTACATGCATGAGTACAAAGTGAGAGGATTCACAACCGAGCTAAAATTTGGATTTATTTTCTATAAGGTAATTATTTATGACCACTCTAATAAGCAGCAATAATTGTAACAGTTTGACTTGTAACATGATGAACGATTCTTTTAAACATTTTCTTCAAAAAACAGTAACAAAAAAAAGAAACATTTCTTTAATTCATAACGCTCTAGGATTAAGAGGACTAGTTAAAATATCATAAAATTTGGTTAAAAGCTTCTTCAACTCATCTATGTTTTGAAAAATAATTCTGCCATCAATAAATGTAAAGTTGACTTTTGGCCACTTTTGGTGGTCTCTCAGCCCACTGTGCGTAGGGGCGACTCACGGACGGGCATAGATGAGACGCGGAGATGTAGTGGTGAGTGGTGAGGTGTTTCACGGGATCTCGTACTCTCGAGCGAAAGCCTTATTTCTCGGGTACCTACCCAGTAAAAAAAAATAATTGGGACGAATTGAGAAGAATCCGCCAGGAGCCCCCGTGAATCTTGCTTCGCGACAATCTCGAATTGGAGATGGTGATGAATTCGTGTAAATTCGTGAAAAGTAATAAAGTCTTCAACCATCCTATTCGCCCAAATTCAGCGAAAAATTTTTAGGGGGTCTAATTCATTTGAATGCTTCAGCATGAATTATTTTCAGTGTCCGCAAATTCATTTTAATTCGCGATATTTCAAGTGAAGCCCTAATTGGGCAGAATTCGCCAGCGCGACTACAGTTAAAGACTGGCCTATTCAATCGAATTCGTAAGCTATAACCGACGCGCTCGGCATAAAGGATCCGTTGCAAGTAAATGTCAATAAGGCCCGTAGCTCAGTGGTCGCCCTCTGGACTTTATACACTTGAGATCGTTGGTTCGAGTCTCGAGGCAAGCAATTTTTTTTGTTTCGAAATGACCTGGACCACGAATTAAGGCGAATTGACATGCATTCAATTTTCTCTGGCCCAATTCGTTTCAACGAATCAGAAAGCAGAATTCGGGAGAATTAGTTTTTCTTACTGGGTAAGAAATTAATTATTAGCAATAATAAGGCTCGATATTTTGTTTCGGTGGTTTCATTGAAAAGAGAAATTCAAAAAATATCGGTAGGTGGGAAAACCTTGATTTCGATTTTTTCAGAGTAAGCCTCCTTTCTTCGGCGCACGTCACATATTATTAAAACTAATAAAACTGTAAACTCGAAACCAGATGTTGGCAATATAAGTAAATGATACAATAGTCCAATTATAGCTACAAACAAAGTTGTTTAAGAATGTTTTCTCATCTTTATGATACGTTTTCTAAATATAGTAATAGGTATTGGGACCGACTATAACTAGTCCCACTCCCGAAATGTATGCTACATCTCAATTTTCGATCTCTCTCTCTCTCTCTCTCTCTCTCTCTCTACTCTACCTGCGAAGCAACAAAAGATAAACATGTGCAAGTGCACCATCGTCATTTTAATTAAGTTTTGAAGTGTTCGTGTAAGAGGTAGAGTCAAATTCACGATATGTCCTATACAACTTTACGCCACCATAAGTTTGTATATCATAAAATATATTCATATGACATCTAGGAGCATTTTATACGTATGTTAAATGAAATTGAGATTATGTTTCCTGCAACGCCTTTACAACTTCTTCTTTGTATACTAACTTACTATTTTATTACGATAACATGCTGAGACTTGTAATCTGTTATTTAGGACTCTACTATTGATAAGGGCCGCATAACCGTGGCCGAAACGTCTATATTTATCTTCACTGAGGGATCGTCCAGCAATAAAGAAACAGACCAGTAACCAAAACTAATTACATCATTACTATTACTCCATCCTTGTTGACACTCAAAACAACTTTTATCTTAAAGTAAAGTATGTTACAAACCCGAGTTATAGAGTTATAGGCCTATATGTGACTGTATCTAAACAGGCGAGAAATAAAAATTGAATAATACATAATAAAAATGGTAATTATAATTCGAAGTGGCGTTCAAACAGTAAAACTTAAAAATTTTAAAGCATTTGGTCTATTTTAGGATGAAGAATTTTTTAGAATTTCGGAAGATATGGAACAATTTTTCAGGGCGTATAAGGTTTTAAAATATTCTAAAAGATTTCACAAGATTTTATGAGAAGTTATGCAAGAGAAGTGAGATATTTTTTGGGGTTTCAAAGATTTGAAGCGATTTTTTCTAAATTTACTAAATTCTACTTAATTCAATGGATCAATTTGAATTTTTGAAGGTTTTTATTCAATTGAACTTAAGGATTAATTGATAAAATGAGCATGGGATTGAAATATTCTAATGTATTTTTTCAAATTTCTGACCATTTTCAAACGCCAGTAATTTAATGGGATTTAAAATATTTTAGGTTATTTCAAAAGATTCCCAGGCATTTTGAAGAGCTTCGAACGATTTTAACGCATTTCCAAGGGTTTTGATCATTTTAAGTGATTTAAATGGACAATGTCAAGGGCTATCATTGTTAAAACTGCGACCGCAGTGTGTCGTAAGGCGGTTGTAGGAAGAAAGTCTATTGATCCATAGTGGAATGATGAAATTGAGGCAGCTCAACAAGAAAAGAAAGAAGCGTACAAGAGGACGTTGAACATCACAGGTTTTAGCGGTGAGGAGAGAGATAGATTTGAAAATGATTGCAGACACAAGAAGAGGAAAACTAAACGACTATTTATGGAAAGTAAAGATAAAATCAGAACAGAAGAAGAGTAGAAAATACCAAACGACTTTGAAGGAAGCAAGAAACTATTGTTTTGAGAGATGAAGGCAAGTAAAAGTGCAGAGTTTGTCAGCATGAGAAATAGCAATTATTATTGGGGAGGTGAAGCTTGAGGGTAACAGAACAGCGACGGTGAACATAATGCATTAGAAAACCCAATCGAGAAAGTCTGTGTCACTGAGGTTAGAGATATAATCAAGAACTTATAAAATGATGAGGCTGATGATGTGGAGAGTATTAGCGCTGAATTACTGAAATACGGTGGCGAGTATATACCTCACAGGATGTGTGAATTGATCAATTTGTGTATCGAGATGGGAGAAGTCCCAGAATATTGGAGAAAATCGATTATCGTACCATTATACAAAGGAAGGGAGATAAAAGCAACTGCAATAATTACAGAGGTATCAGCTTATCAAGTACCATGAGTAAAATATACTCAAAAATACTTATCTGCAGGGTAATGAAAATGACAGAAGAAAAGAAATGTGAAGTCCAAAGTAGATTTATGCCAGAAAGATCATGTAGAGATCAAATATTTAGCTTAAGACAGATCACAGAAAACAGTTTGAGAGAAGGAAAGAAAATTTTTTGTGCGTTTGTTGACCTAGAAAAAGAATTTGACAAGGTGGATAGAAGTAAGTTTTGGAAAGTCCTAAGAGAGTGCGGAGTCAATGGATGGCTTCTACAAGCAATACAAACAATATATGCTGGTAGCAAAGCGAGTGTAAGGTTTAATGGGAAACTAAGTGACTGGTTCGATATGATGGAGGGTTTTAGATAAGTATGTGTTATGCCTTCATGGCTATTTATTATATTTACGGACAAGTGTCTCAGAATGGTCCTCTTTAACGAAGAAGGTGTAGATCTAAAAACAGTAAGGATACGTGGGTCAGCGTTTGCAGATGATAAGGTTGTTATATCAGAATCAATCGAAGAAATTCAAAGAATGTTCATCATACTAAATACAAGCATGAACAGTATGGGCCTCACGATCAACGTGAATAAAACAAAAAACATGGTGTTTGAAGGAAAGGGTGAGAAAACCATGTGCAACATTGTCCTAAATTATGAGAGAATAGAACAAGTTCATAAGTACATATATCTTGGTAATACATTCACATCGCGTGACGTACGCTTCAAGCTAAGGGACATATAAAGCCATAGAAACGCGATAGCTTGAATGAAAAAATGCATGGACGTGAAGGAAGATAGAGAAGTATGCAAAAACAGAAAAGTGTGGTGACAAATAGTTCATAAAAAGAGTATCAGTAGAGTGAATGACGCCTGAAACAAAAGACCTTGGATACTAATGGGCCTGAGTGGGGAACCTCACATGATGACCTTGTGAGGCTCTTCGCATGAGGTGCTCGTGAGAGAGATTGATGAACAACCTGGGTGGAAGCCGTGTTGGGGAACGAAACTGTTATTTAAATAAATAACACACACATTTAATAACGTTTTGCACAAAGCTATATAAGAACTTTTCAAATCTGAATATTTGTTTACACAATTTCTTTCAAACATTTGATGTATTAATTATGTGTATTAGATGATACTACACTTATCTTGATCGACTCGGAGTTTATTTCGATCGTTTACGGAAGGATAAAAAATAAAGTTTTAAAAATTGGCATGTTTCTCATCTCATTTCACAGAAAAAACTAAGTGTAAACTTTACCCGGAATTCGGGGTAAAGATTACCTGCAACAAAAATTACCCCACGTGGGTAAACTTTACCCGCACATCTAGGGTATTATTCTGCGTTTACCTACGTTCATGAGTAATTCTCATTGTTTACCCTGAAGGCCTTGTGAATGTCATATTGAACTTTTGACAATTCTAACCATTCGGCAAAACAGCCTTTATGAAGCCACACTTATCCGATTTGCCTGTTACGCCAACCATCAGCTAACTTCACTTCAGCGATTCAAAGCTAGTGGCTTTTCAATTTTCAAGACGGTGGTGACAACTTTGATGAGAACAAAAGACAGTTTCTGCCCATCGAGGGCAATATTTGTGTTTTACCAATACGAACAGGTAAAAATACGAAATTACCTGCAACACTATTTACCCTAAGTTTTTTCTGTGTTATTGATACAGAAGTGCAATGCAAATTATTTCTTCAAAGGTTTTGAATAAAAAATATCACGACCGATTAGAAATTGTCAGCCATTTTGGATTTTGAAAATCTTACTGGAGATTCATCATCAGTGATCCAGAGATTCTCCGTGTAGAAACTTTCATAAGCATGTCTAATTTTTGCCAACATTTGTAAACTTTTGCATCATTTCAGCGGCTATATTTCATCCGTGATTTTGAATTTTCAAAATATAACTGAACATTCGAAATTATTTCCGCCAAAAACCCCAAAGTACTGATCGGCTATTTTTAATTTAGAAAATCTGACTTCAACTTTGCTTGGATGTTGGCAGGCGCTTATCTACAGGATGGCGAATTTGGCGATCGCCTCACCCAGAATTTTTGAATTACCTTTACTTCTTTAATTTTCACTGGAAAATAAAGAGAAATGATACAAAACATGAAATTTCACAATGACATGTAATTTGAAACAAATCCAATTGATCAAGTTTATACAATTGGTCAATTTAATTGGTCATAACGGGATGTTGAATGTTAGATAATAATTTGAATCAAAATATTTACAGTATATTGAACCCTTATAGAGAAATGGAAATTTCAACTTCAAAAAATATTCTTTGGAAGTGCTGGAGATGTTTCTTGAATGGCGGGGAATGTATTTGACCATAGCTTCGCGTGTGGAGCTTCTGACTGATATGCATGAAGCCATGCTTAGGTGGGCGTTGGTTTTTGGATTTGAAGCATCAAACATTTTAAAATTGTAAAATTTTTCCATTGGGTCGGAAATTATGGTAAATTTGTCGTTTTTTTTAGTCAAAGCGAGGCTTCAAATAGAGGCCTAACTAGCGTTTGGATAAGTCAGCTAAAGTTCTTATAATTCAATGGTATTTAGCTATATTAAGGTGATTAATTTAAATTTCAGTGAGGCCTTTTTTTTACGTGTAGCTTCAGTTTTTGTGCTAGTGATTAGTAATGAAAACTTTGCCATAATTTTTGAACCAATAGGAAATATTTATTATTTTTTCCCCCAAGCCGACTTAGAAATTAAAAAGAAGGGTTTTCTCATATTTATGACTTAATGCCATACATTTCCGTCACACTGAAGATCCATGCAGTTAAATGTGTAATAAATGAATATGGAAAAATATTATTTAGGAATTTTAAAGCAATTTGGGAAAGATAGTTCTTTTCTCATCTTGGACAAAAAAATACACTTTTGGAATTTTTGAATTACAGAGTTATCCAGAAATTTCAACTTTTTCCTGTTTTGAGTGTACGATGACAATTAAAGTAAAAAGTTTTATGAAAAACACAGGGAGGAATGACAGAAGGATAGCAACCTGTTTTCTTTTCGTTTTCAAACAAATTGATTTTTACCTAATTTTGTAATTATTAATTAGTTAAATATTTCATGATGAAATAAGGTGTTAGATAAGACGAATGAAGGTGCATAGTTGGCATTTCCCAATATGAATATGTCACTTCCAGGTCGAAAATATCGTCATAAGATTTTAAGGACTGACAAGAATTTAATCAAGGTCTCGAAGATTGCGTAATCTTGCGGAAATTGGGATGTCTGTAAAATTCGTTCGCGAACGCTCATTTATACATCAAAGCAGATTCAAGAATTCGTTACGTTGCTGTAACTTTTGATATATGCGAAGAGAAGCTATTGACAAATATAAATGAATTATATAATTTGAAAATGCTATTCCAGTAGAAATTGAATAGCTTCTGGAATATCTGTCTTGACTTCATTATTAGGGCAACTACTTCCGAAATCTGTGCGAAATTAAGATCTCACTGAAATTCTAAGCGAAGTCACGGAAAACCTACTTCGGTTCCCTCTATGGTCGCCATTAATTGTTTCTCTGCACAGTTCGCGCGGCTGCCATGGGATTTAAGCTCTGGCCCTTATTTATTTACGCTTTAATTACCTTGCGGCCCGGGGCGCGTGGGTATACCCCCGAAACAAGAAACTTCAGGAAGGCGCGGAGATTAATGAGTTCTGTTAACGCTGCATGGTGTCCGGGTGGGTACGACGGGAGGGGGAATCTCACAGAAAAAAGATGCGCATAATCGTTATTCATCCAAACAGCGGGAAAAGGCTGCGAAAATAAAAGTGTTTCGCGCAAAAGTGAGTTACGTTGGTTTACAAGACACCCGCGAAATGATAACCGCACCAATTGCGTCATTATAATCCAAAAAGTATGGCCATGGATATAAGGATACCAAATTCATACTTTTCCATTAGAAGAATGTATGAAAAAAGGTGCTCGTTTTCTCACAAAATAAAAACAAAGATTACGTCTCGATGAATGTTTACCTGAAAAGATAAAACTGAATGAAATGAAGATTTTCTGTGTAGGCGAGACATTTTATCACCAGCAAGACAAAGTGGGTTATTTTGACCCATTTGCTTCTTCTCATTGTGGCTATTCCTGAACAATTGGACATTGCAAACTTCATACAGACTAAGGAGGTAGTCTACAACTATCCTACCCTTGTTTTGTCTGAGAATCATTGAATAAGTAAATAGTCTGAATCTGGTGAAGTCAAGTACCTCCCTGCTTTCTTCGTGTTCTGCTGAATAAGAGTTGCAAATAAAAAATTTTAGTGAATGAATAAGGCACTTCCTTCGAATATAAAGCGCCTTCGCGGCAAGTGGTTGCGGAATTCTTAGCTTCAGGAAATAACCTGCGCTAATCATGCCTCAAGAGCTTAAAGAAAAACTTCTGACAAGTGTTGTTTAGCTTCGGATGTTTGAAATCAATTTATGGAGAACTCTGGTGCATGCTTTAAGCCTTCTCAGCATATGGCTGCAGATGAACAGCTATTTGTCTGTATGCTTGTATATAAACACGTGTATCGCTTTTTTGTGTGGAAAATATGACATGGTCACTTTTTCACATTCTGAAAACATGAATCCACATCAGTAAGAATCAATCGCATATTGTTGAAACTATGATAACAACGAAGATTCCATGTGATTAATTTTGACCCACACGGTAGTAAAGGCGGTACGGTCAACCTCGGTCGGTCCACTGTGATGATAATAATTTATTGCGGAATAACTTGTCATCGGCTTTATCAGAAACTTATTTGAATCCACACATAAAACTAGGGGTTTCATTTTGTTTGAGCTCATTTTCTTACAAACAAAATTTTTAGTTTTGAGTTTATCTACGTTATTTCTGTCTATATAAGTGCCGCTAATTATTGATATTTTCCCTTCCTATTATACTTTCAGTATCAAGCACGGGTTTTAGCGATGCATGAAACCATCATAATACTGAGGACAAGTTTTGCGTAATTAATAATAATCGTAATAAAGTCTCGCAAATTGAGGATAAGAGAGAAAAACGCTCACTCTATCTATAAATATTCTCAGACTGTATATGTATATATATATATATATATATATATATATATATATATGCATGTATGTATGTATGTATGTATGTATGTATGTACGTATATATGTTACGGCCAAACCCCGAAATGGCCAGGGATACTGGCCAAAGCCAGAAATATACTTTTATTTGACGTACGAATTTTCTATTTGAGCAGAAGTTTAGGATAAAAGCAATGACATATAAATCGATGTATTCCCTATACATAATATAAATGCTTTATTTAATTAGAATTTTGCAATACAAATTATTTAAAACATTTTTCATTTCTTGTTTTATTTTGTTTTACTTATCTCATGACAAACTACATGATCTTCTGAAGAGGCTGGAAATGTACTACCTATACAATTTCCAATTTTCAGAAAAGTCAAGTCAGAAGTGGATTGAGTGTGACACCAGCTCTTCATCAGACGATCAGCTATGAAGCAATTGGGCATTTTACCTCACCCCCCCCCCCTCTACCCACTCCTCAGTTTTGTATCTCTTCTTAATGACTTTTGCTCCAAAGAGCCTGCATTAGGACGTTAGAGTCGTCAGTATCATCTCAGCAAAGCTCCTAAATGTTAGTCATTGCTCTCAGGTGAAGTTAAGTTGTGAAAAATGGCGGATTTTGCAACAAATTCTCCAAGTGAAGTGTACGGTTATTTCAATGAACAGGTGATGAATGTGCGTACGCAGTTCGAAAAATCTTTGAAAAAGTTATGAAAAATCAGAGTGAAAACGGTTTTATATTGTCTACAGAAAAGTATTATACATTTTTAAAGGATTTGAACGAAGCCAAACAGAAAGAGAAAAAACAAAGTGTGCACTATCGTCGACTGAAGAGATTCGATGTTATTCTCGTGTGTGGTAGTGAAAAGAATATTACACCTGTGAAAGGAAGTGACTCTACGTTTTTGTACTATTTGCACAGCGCTGAGATGCTCGATGTTCTTCATTATACGCACCAGAGCATCAGTCATGGTGGTCGTACGCGCATGGAATGTACCTGAATTCATGTAAACCATGACAAGCTGAGAAATCGATGCCAAAAAAGGGTTTAGTTTCAAAACCTATGCTTTCCAATGAAATTAGTTTCGAAACCTATGCTTTCCAATGAATTTAGTTCTCAGTGTCATGTTAATCTTATCGACATACAAACTAGTGCTGACGCAGAGTATACATTTATTTTAAATTATTAAGACCACCTTACAAAATTTCTTTTATTACGACCACTAAAAGTCTGAAAAAAGCAGAGGAAGTTGCTTATAATATAGTAGACATTTTCACGACAATCGGTACTCCAAGTGTGTTACAGTCAGACAATGGAAGGGAATTGGCGAATCAAATAATCAACTAATTAAAGAATATGTGACCTGAGCTGGGGATCGTAC
>CAKNXH010000410.1:316745-331569 GCA_932178445.1 Andricus quercusramuli
TTTAAAATAAAAAATCAAGGTGAAATAATTTTTTTATTGTTCAATGGTTATTTTTGTTGTAAGCCCTGTTAAAATACCTTTACAAAACCCTCATAAAAAAGTTAAATTGGATAACTTTAACGGGAGTTATGCACAATTGAAGATTAGCAGTCGGGGTGAATCGTCGAAAATTCGGGCCCCTGTATCTTGACAACCCGTTATACTAGGTGCGCCCCCTTTACACAATTTAAAGAGCTCCACTAGCACTACAATCTGGCAGAGTTTGAATAAGATAGGCGACAACAAAATTTTAGGCGGGGACACTTGGGAAATTTTACCCCATATGTATCGTGATAGAAAAGTAATTTTTTATCATGGTTTTTTATGGCAGTTGCACCTAAAATGGAAATGGGAGGTGTTTTGATTGCTGAAAAATCTCTATCATTGGAAGAAGCAACTGAGGAATTAGAAGCAATATCTCAAGCTGAATTTTTATGTGAAGTGTATGGAAAAGAATGCGCTTTAGCTCATTCGTGCAGAGTATGTGGCCTGCTTGTTAATTTGATTTGTGGAATTGCGGCGGGAGAAAGGAATGTCGTTACGAAAGTAAAATAGTGTCCACTCTTTGCGAAAAGAAGACACAAATTGGAAAAAAAAAATTGCGGCTCATCTAGGCTTAAGGAAACAAGAGGACGTGGTGACCCAAGAAATATTCTAACTTGTGTTATGAACGTAGAAGATGGAATGTATACGTTAGGTACTGAACAAGGAATATTCAACCAAAAATATGTAAGGAGCGAGTTTTCCACTCTCCATGAAAGATTGATTAGCGTAGATTCAATTCCCACAAAAAGTAGCATTAAGGATAGATAGATGAACGATTATTTTTCAGCCTGCTGGCCTTAAAAATTTGACTTGCATTTTTTCATTTTTTCAAAAAATTTTTCTCAAAACTAATGCTTGAAAACTAACATACATCCATTTCTTATCTCTAAGACCGCACGCTCTTATCGCCTTGCCTTTCTCGGTTCGCCTTGCCTTGCTCGCATGTCCCTACATACATACATAAGCGAGGCAATGCGAGAGCATTGCCTCGCTTGCCAACCTCTGTTTTGGCGAATAATACCTACTACTCATCTACTATTTACAATATTTACAGCTTACTTATATCTACTCCCTCTCCTATTCACAATATTTCCTTCTCCATTCCTCTTCCTCCTTCCTTCTCTTCTTTTCCATCTTACCCAACACTCCCTTCACCCATGCTACTGCCCTTTTTCCCCCTTTTCATGCATCAATACCGTCATGCTTATCTCACTCCTTTCCACCTCTACGCACTCCTCCAACCAGTGCTCCACTCTTGCATCCCCCTTCCCACACAGTTCACACATCCTCTTCTCCCAAGAGAGCCAGAACGTATTGAAACCCTCCATGCACCCACACCTCATCCTCGCTATAAGCTCCCGACTTCCTTTCTTTCCTTTCTCACATAAATATTGCGCTCTTGCCCTTGGCATAATTCGCACATAGTTCCCGTTAAACCTTGACCCTCTTATTCTCTCGCCTCTCTGTCTTCTCTCTCTCCATGCCGTTTTTCTTAATCAACTCACATACCTCCCTCCCTTCCATGTGCATCCTTCTCACTTCATCCCTCTGCTGTAAATTCGTTCTAAAGTACCTTCCCCTCTCAACCTTCATCTTCTCACCCCTTCTCCTGTTCTCCTTCTCCCATCAACACTCCCCAACCAGCTTACCTCCCCCCTCTCCTGAAAATTTCTTCTCATATTTACAGGCCCGGCTCCCTGCTAGAATCCCCAGTCACGTTCTCCCTATCTCCCTCCTGACAAAATAAATAGGCGTGTTCCTTGCCAACCCCACGGTTTACTTTACATACATCTCCTGCGTTCTATTTACCTCGTCACTTTCCTTCCAATCCTCATACCTCTTCTCCATACAATAGCACACTCATCACTAGTGAATCAAACAATTTCATTCTCCTTTTGAAATAATCTGCGAATAAGTTCTTTCTCAACCCCCACACCTGCCTCATCACCAAATTTTCCCTCCTCACTTTTTCATTTATGTGATCATCCACTCCCCTATTCCTCCGAAACACGAAGCCCAGTTACACAAACTCTTTTACCTCCTGCACCACCTTTCCCTTCCACTTCCACTCCCCTCCCTTATCCCTCCCACCTCCTTTTCTGAACACCATCACCTTGGACTTTCCACATTCAGCTCTAACCCCTTCTTATTTAGATATCTTCTCAACCTCTTCATCATCTCCTTTAAGGCCTCCTCGCTACTTGCCAGCAATACTATGTCATCTGCATACGCTAGTGACCAAACTCTAATCCCTCCTATCCTGACTCCTCCTACCACCCCGACCTCCAGCTTACTTTTCATATCCGCAATTGAAATCGCAAAAAGCGTTGGGCTAAGTGGACACCCTTGCCTTAAACCCCTATCCATCCAGAATCCTTCCGAGATCCCCTCCCCTCCTCTTACCTTGTCTTTGGCCTCTTCATATATCTCTCTTACCCACTCAATCAGGCCTCTCTCCACTCCCCTATCCTCCATCGCCTCCCACAACCTCCCTCTATCCACCAATCGAAACACACCATTGAGATCCACAAAAAAGCGTACGATCTCGTCCCCTTCTTCGCTAATTCTCTATCCACCACGTGCTGCAGAACGTTGATATTGTCGATAGTATTCCTTCCCGCCCTAGAGCCCGCCTGCGCCTCCGGCAATATTCCTTTTCCCTAAACATCCTTTCGCAGCCTCTCTGCCACCAATATCGCATATACTTTATACGCCGTATTCATTAGCGTAATCCCTCTATAATTTTCCTCCTTTGACCTTCTCAACTTCCTTATCTGCTTCTCTATCTCCTCGTCATTCAACTCCTCCATCTCTGCCTCCCCCGTTCTTCTACTCCCCCTATCCCTCTTCCTTGAATCTGAGCCCTGAAATGATTACTTAAAAAACTCCCTCCACTCCTCACTCCCTATCTTCTCGCTAACCCTCACCCTACGCTTCCTAAACCTATTTATTATCTTCCAGACGTACCCCTCTGTCTTAGCACTTTCTAACTTCTCTTCCAGATCTTTCTTCTTCTCTGGTTCTTTCTTCTTACACATCTCTCTAAACCCCTTCCTCCCTTTTCGCATTACCCTCTTTCCACTTCTTGTACTTTCTCTTCACCTTCCTCTTCATCTTTTTACTTTCCCTATCCCACCACGGCTTCACCATTTCTTTCTTCTTCTTTCTAAATACCTTCTTTTGTACACCCCCTTTCACCTTCTCTTTCAGATCCTCCCATATCTCTTCCACCGACGTCCATTCGAAGCGTACATTCCCTAGCTGCTCCTGATACTTCTCTATCGCGTCCCTCGTCCAGGTCACCCTCCCCTATCGAGACTTCTTTCTCCCCTTGTCTTCCGCCCCCACCCCTCCGTTTCACATACTTAATGGCGGATTGTCTGATTCCACCCTCCCGTCTACTGCGAATTTTACCGTCTCCTCCCATCCTTGCATATTCATGACCACATAGTCTATCACCGATAGCCTTAACTTACTTACATATGTGTATTCTCCCTCTTCGTCCCCAGTTGCCATACCATTAGCCACTGCTCATCCTCTATCCTCCATCCAGTCCCTTAGAATGTCTCCCTCCTTATTTATTATCTTATCCTTCGATTCCCTTTCGATGCTCTCCCCTTCACTGTAAAATCTCCCTTCCCTGCCCTTATTATTCACTGTCACAAACTTACACGCTACCCCTCCTATATTCACTTCCCTCATTTTCACTCCCTCTCTCTTTTCCTCTCCATGATCTTCTTCCTCTAATCCATCTCTAAACTCCATTATAAGTCGCTCACTAGCTCTTTCTTTCTTCTTCACTCTGACTGCCTCCTGGAGTCTCCACCCATAATCCCTCGGTAGATTTGGCTCTCTCCTATCCCATTCCGTTCTTTCTACCCTCGTCTCTACCAGTCCCACAACATCAAATTCCTCGATATACCTCCAGAACTTCTCATCCTCCTTCTTCATCCCTGATACGATCAGGTACATCACCTTCACCACTCCTCTAACCTGCATTACCTCCATCCCCCTACTTCCTTCGAAACAAATTCCCCTGCACTTCCTTCAGCACCTCTTTCTCCTCATCCCACACCCACATTTTCTCGTCTACTTCTATTATCTGATATCCTACCTTCACCGATCTCCCTTCGCTCCTCTCCCTCCTAGCCTTGTCGTTCAGCATTTTCTGCACATCCCTTTCCTTTCTCGTTAAATCTTGATCAATGAACACTCCCTTATCCTTTATCATATTCTTATTTCGCATTACCCCTAACTTTTCTTCCCAGCTCTCCAACACGACAACCGCCACTTCCTTGTCTTTTCTCCCCTCCAACTTAACTTTCCCTACCCTGCCCCTAACCCACCCTATGCTCTGTATCAGCGCTTTCACGTCCTCTTTTTCTTCCGCGCTCTTTAGCTTGAACCTTTTTATTACAATATTATTCCTCCTGCCTGCCTTCTCTTTTCTCTCCATTCTCAACTACATTGCCCTTAACCTTAACCTCCGACACTGGCTCCCTGTAGAACCGCGGTAAATCATATTTGTGGCCACGTCTTACAACCCTGAGATGGGTGGTCGCAGGGCACGATGAAATCACAACGACACGCCAGCGAAACCCCCATGTGTCTTGGGGACACGAAGCGGCCCAACGATGGCAGCTTTCTGCATCCATCTCGCAAGTGCGTTGGCATATTTTTGGCACGCCTGTATGGCTTCAAGGTTACGAACCAGTGATAGCTTCGCACCTACGAGAGGACCTATCACAAGGACAATTACTTCTTCCTTATATTTTGGGTACAGTCGTTGCAGCTCTCATTTAACGTGTTGATACCTTTCCTCTTTTTCATTCTTCTTTGCGGTGCTGTTGTATTCGGACGGTGCCGAAAATTTGATCACGAATATAGTTCGTTTCGCGGAGTCCTGGAGAACATTGTCAGGCCTCAAGTTTGCAACGGAGACTGCTGTCCGCAAATTGTAGTTCCAGAAAATGTAGCACTTCTCGTTTTGGTAAATTGACTCTATCTCCCTTGAAGCGTTTGGTCGGACATCCCAATAGTATGTGTTCTAGGTACTCAGCGTGTTTATTACACGCTCTGCACCTACCACTGGGAACTTCTTGACATAACATGTGGTCACGGTATGATAAGGTGGAAATTACACCGTCCTGGCATGCGAAAATGAAACCCTCTGTACCTGAATTCAGCCCTGATGATCTGAGGAAGGCAAAAGTTTGCTCCTTCGACAAGGACTGTTTTTCTACATTTATGTGAAAGTTTCCGTGCATTTTCCTGTCGAGTAGTTCTTGGTGAAAGTTTTCAAGCTTTGCTTTCTTTACTTCGCCTTTCAGAAGTAAATCATCTAGATGGAGTAATGCACTTTCCTGACTTCTGTTGTCAAAATTCAGGCCAAGGGTCTCGGCCGCTTGCTCCGCAGCTTTGTAAAGGAACGCTCCTTCGCCAATCATGTCGTGGTTCCTGGCCATTTTTAGGAGAGGATATCTGCCATTCGCAACGATGTGAATAATACTTAGAACAATTCGGTTATGAAGACACTGGAGATTCAGAAGTTTGCGTCCGCCTTGACGGCGAGAAATGTATAATCGCAGAACTGAGCAATTCATCTGCAAGCTTTTATGCATATGCATGATCTCGCGTGTGGTGATATCAAAGGCCTCGAGGCAAGCATATGTCGCAGATACCTTGTTCAACGCCGACCGATTGAAAGACCAAATCTGTCGAAGAAGATGCTTGTATCTGCTTCGGAGAGACTCCTTCACTGATGTTACGTCCTGAATGTGGTTGTGAGGCACGCTCAGGCATGTATAGGTCTCTCCAGCATTGATATGTCTAGTAACTCTTAAATCCACAAGCTAAGATGAGCAAGAGACATCATGGCCAACCGCAGGGAGCAGGCACCTTCTGAGAGATGATCGCGATTTCAGTACAAGTAGGAACATTAACATGCAAGTTCCTCCTAAGCCCCGAGAACTGGCTGAAATGGATGCCTTCCTTCGTGGAGATATCTTGCAAGAGTCCGATCTCTGGACCATCAATTGCTCAATTTATGGTGCTGCGAGAGCTTCGGCTGATCCAAATGGAAGGCTCAAACCGACGATGGATCAAAAGACCAAAGGACCAAGGATTTTGAATCACACACTAAACAAGTCGAAGCTGCTGACAATCAAGCAGCATATTTTTGACAAAATACGGCTGTTATCCGACGCAAAGAAGAGAATACAAAATAGGGAGAGATGGACCAGGGAGAATCAACAGTTTCTCGCTGACCCATCGCACCTATTAAGCGATCTCCCAGTTTCTGTAAAAAATCCATCGAACCCCAAGGAGCTAGAGACTTTTTAGAGAGAGGTGTACAAGAACTTTACTTTTACTCACCAACATTTGGCCCGCACATTCGCCTCATACTTAAAGTCGGAGACGCCCATTCCGCAGTGGCTGGTGTTAGGACGCACTATACTCCTGCCGAAAAAATGCAACTTTTCCAACCTAGAGAATTACAGGCCAATAACTAGTTTGAACACACTGTATAAGATCTACACAGCTGTCCTAAACAACAGGATTGTTTATCGAATGGAGCCTGTATGGTGAGAGATGTACGAACAATGTGGCTCAAAAAAAGGTGTGGTGACTCGATGACGACCTACTAGGGTGCTACAATAAAAGTATGGCCCCTAAACGAGAAGGTAACATGGCACGACTGCATGCTCCGTGATGCAAAAAACACCCTGAACTCTCGCACTTTTCGCGTCAATGTCTGCGAAGCCATGCCGAATAACACCTCAAAAGGGGCTATGTGAGCGGAGCGCGTACTCCACCGTAGCTAGAACAAGCTAGCAACAGAGAAAGAGAGGCAAAACTGAGACCAACAGCGGGCATGCATCGAATAGATCCCAATGATCTGAAGATCGGGCTGAAACGGATGACGAGCTTCATGCAGGTTTTTTCAAAAAATCCGACCTTCGTACTATCGATTTTGGTGTGTATAATGCCAAGTTCTAAAAGTTCGCGCGCGAACTGTGGATCCGTTATTATACACTTAATAAGTTAAAGCTGCTGACCATCAGGAGCATATTGTTGACAGAATAAGGGTACTGACAAGTGCAATGTTACTGTTCTTATTGATCAAACAGGATGTACAAGAAAATCTTTAATTCTTATAAATGATCATTCCACTTATAAACTGATTAATAGAGACCCTACTTTAAGTATTAAAAATAAGCTGAACAAAATTAGGATGAACTCTGGCTTCTTAAATTCATTAACTCTGACACATGCTGAACTCTAAAAAGCACAAATGGACATCCTCCCAGATTCTACGGACTTCCTCAGATACATAAACTTGATTTTCCACTAAGGCCTGTCATATATTTTGTTGCTTCTCTATTGTACTATGTTTCTTCCATCGCACAACCTATTAAAGAAGCTATAGGCAATACACTTTATCATATTGAAAACAGTTAGACTTTAATTGAAAAAAGCAGTAAAATCACAGTGCCAGATGGAATGAAATTGAATTACACACCAAATTACCTATAGAATTTTTCATTAAAATTTCAAAATTTTGCTGAGAGAACGCATACTGTAGCTTTCAGAATAAATATTACGAACAGATATATGGAGTTCCAATGGGTTGATCCATTTCAGGTGCAGTATCTGATCTTGTTATGGAAGAACTAGAACAATCTATTCTCAATAATGATATACAGTTTACTCCTCTGTTCATCTACCGGTATGTTTCGTGAAGAAACTTGTTCAGGGACATATACAAATTTTAAATCTATCACTCATCCACCTGACAAAATTAGCATTGTTAATAGCCTAGTGGACAGAGCTATGAAACTCTCAGTATATCTTTCCACCAAGAAAATTTACAAATGGTTTTCCCATCAATCTCAATAATGAATTTGTTAATAATCGTGTGAATAAATTACTTTCACATGACAAGAACACCGATTCAATTAACATCAGTGAACTAAACTTAGACATATCTATAGTCTTACCTTACAATACACCAGGGACCCCGCACCAAATACATGGTAAAAAAGGTCCCGGTGAAATTTTCAAAGTTTTTAATTCTGCATAATTATTAGCACTTATGCCCTTTTAGACGTTTAAACTGTTGCGTTTATGCCTTCACGGTTTGACAAATGTTGAAGCTAGTGCCCTTTTGGAATTTCAAACTTTGGCGCTTATGCCCTGTTGATTTGCCACATGTTGGTGCTTATGCCCATTCGGAATTCAAAACTTTAGCGATTATGCCCTTTCGTTTTGCCAAATGTTAGAGCGTATGCCATTTTGAAATTTTAAACGTTGGCACTCATGCACTTTTGATATTCCAAATTTCGCGCTTAAACCCTTTTTATTTGGCAAATATTGACGCTTACGCCCTTATAGTTTGTCAAATATTGGCGTTTATGCTCTTTTGGTGTGCTGAGTGTTGACAATTATTCCCGTGGGAATTTCAAACTTCAACACTTATACACTTTCTCTGTGCCAGACCTTTGTTTTTGGCGGGTCAAAAGTACAACGGATGGACAGACGGAAGGATTAAAATTTCACGATGTACGTCCAATGAAAAAATATATTTGTCCACTAATCCTCTTCAAAAAGCGAGACAGATTTGAAAGATTGTGTTCATCTTCGAAAATTTCGCAAAGTCTAATAAAAGTACTTGAGTTCGACCATGGGTGAATACTGTTAGCGGGGCCATGAGCCAAGATTAAGCCATTTTTTATAACCATGAGACAAGCATGAGTGAAGATTGAGTGAATGCTTATCCCATGCTCAGGAATGCTGAGCCCTGTCTCACCCCTTGAACCTTCTTACAGAGTGAATATAAATCTGAAGTCAGATTCCAAGCCTCAAAATGTGCGATTAATTAGGGCTACACGAAATATAAAGATTGTTTTGAATGTTTATAAAGATAAGTAATGGTCATCCAGTATTGTATGCGGTGGTTTTTTAGGTCGCTGATTACAAATTCTAAGTCATGTTTTCAAAATTCAATTAAGATATTCTTTTTCAATCCCTGGTAGAAATTTTCTCACAAATCAGTAGAAAAAGTATAAATATTTTTACAGAAAAATACAATTAAGTATGGGGAAAATGACAGGAAATTATAACTTTTGTCTATTATTTCGACGAAGGTTGTATTTTTTGCTTCATGTCGTTGTGTTTTATTGTAATTTTGACATTTTATGAGAATTTATACGAGAATTCACAATTATTGCATCCAAAAACTTGTTCTTTTTTGACCTGGAATGACATAACATGTAAAATACTGTAAAGAGATAATTTGAAGTTGATCTATGCAAGTAATGGCTATTACGAAAAATGTTTCACGTTAAAACAAAAGAATATTAAGATGCGCCAATATTTAAAAATAAAACAAAAATTAAAGTTCGGGACCTTCAAGTTAAGCCTCACTTTGTTCGATTTTACAGAGGTAATTTCATTTAAATACTTGGCATTCTAGGTCGAAAATAAAACTAATATCGTAAAAAGGCGAAGAGTAGGAACCGAGGGTTTTTAAATTTGTGAAATTTGTGTTTTACGCTACACCCTAATGACCCTTCCTCACCCGTACGCTCTCTGCAACTAAATCACTAATTACACTTACCTAGTCTACCCCCTCCACTCATCGTCGCTTTGCATCCACCCTATTCTCCTGAAGCGCTCTTCTAAATATACCACCTCTTCTCCATCTATTCTTCTCAGCACCGCTTATCCACTTCACTTCTTTACCATCTTCCCTCACCATCCATCTCTCACAAATGTGTTCCTCTTCCACCATCCACCGTATCACCTTAAAACTCGAACTCTCTGTTACTCAACTTCACTAATCGATCCTTGATCTCTCTTCCAACTCCAGCATTCCTTCCTTTGGAGCGATTTTAAGTTCTGATTTGTAGCACATTTTTGCAAAAATTCTCACTGTTATGAAAAGGATACTGATTGACTATTCACTGCGTAAAATGTTCAGTTAACTTAGAAGAATCAAAATATATGTCCCGGAAGTTAGATCCGCATACTTATTTTTTCAAAAAAATGAAAGTTGTGCTAGACTTGTGTTGATTCCCGCTGTTAAAGGTTTTTTAAAGAATCAAAAATTACGAGCACAATTTTTGAAAACCGTTTTTTTTTCGCTAGACCCGCAACTTTTTGCAAGAGCGAAAAGAAAGTTTGTGCTAGGCGGCTAGAAGTATACACAATTTTGTGCAGGGAACGAAAATTCCAAAAACCTAACTGTTGTGTTCGACAAATGCAGTCTTTATTCCTTCCGACAAAATTATGTGAAATCACCAGTTCTCATATTAAAAACTCAAAACGTAAAACTCAAAAAACATAAAAGATCCAGAAATAGTCAAATTTCGAAAAAATAAAACTTGTGCTGGGTTGTGCTCGACAAATGCCTAATAATGAAGCGCCATTTGTCCTTACCGAGAATTTTCAAAATCGAGTTACTTTCAGTTTTACATTTTGGGTATTAATATGAAAACTATTGGGCTTACAAAATTTTGATAGCTGAGTAAATGATTACTTTCGTCCTGCAAAATTCAGTATCAGTTTGGATATTTCGAATTTTGATTATTTTAGGGTATTATATATTTTATGAGTTTGAAATTGAATTTTTTCGAAATTTGACTATTTTTTTATCTTTTTTTTTGTTGAGTTTTACGTTTTGAGTTTTAATATGAGAACTGTCGATCTCACGTAATTATGCCAAAAGGAATAAATACTGCATTTGTCGAGCAAAACTTAGCACACGTTTTATTTTTTCGAAATTCGCAAAAATAATACAATTTTTATTTTTTTTCGGTAACAGTTAGGTTTTTGGAATTTTTCTTCCCTGCAAAAAATTGTGTATACCTCGAGCCGCCTAGCACAACCTTTCGGTTTTCTCTAGTAAGAAGTTGCGGATCTAGCAAAAAAAAAGGTTTTTCAAAAATTGTGCCCGTAATTTTTCATTTTTCGAAAAATCGTTTACGGCACAAATCAGCACACGTCTAGCACAATTTTTATTCCTTCGAAAAAATAAGTTTGCGGATCTAACTTCCGGCACATTCAGAATATTCCTGCAATCATTTGCTGAAACAACCAAAATTGATCATTTTTGGTTATAATTATATTTAAAACAACGAAAAAACGATTTTGTTGGCTATGCAAACTTTGTTGACTCAGTTTTTTCTTCTAAGTGTAAATTCATGTGGCATATATGTATAAAGGTATATTGAGAAAACAGTCATATTGGAAGAACAAAAAAAATGGCTTGGTATTCGCGCAGAAAAGTGTTTTGTCGTCTGAGCGAAACTTTTTTAAATTGAGAAAATCCACATTTTTATTTATATACACAAAAAAAACTACCTTGTAAGATAAACTCCATCACCTAGTCAAGCGGCCTTCTGTGCGAATTTTTCTTAGAATTTACACTTTCATGTAATATGATGCCATACTATAAATGATATTAATCATAAACGTACATTTTTTCCCTGTTAAATTACTTATATTACTATCGTAATGCTACTCTTAAATTTAAATTATTGTTTGCAGAAAAGTTTCATTAGCCTCTTTATTTTTTAGCAGTTTTTGAAAAGCTGGGAAAAACTGCTACACTGGTCAACCTATTAAAAATATTCTATGCATAACCGAAGCTGCTGATTGGTTTCCAAGAATAGTAGTGTATGCTACTATAGCATAAACTGTGAATTATTGGCCTGTGAATTATTGGAGACCAGTTTATATAAATATGATTTATCACTGTATGAATTAAGGAATTCATAGTATAATAAATTAATGAGGACTTGATTTGGCTGGGTAATGTGCACTTGTACAGTTCTCTGCGAAACGACGTTGAAGTAAACGGAGTGAGGGTTGTGTAATCATTTCTTGGATTGTTTGTCCACGACTTGACAAACAACCCCTTTACACGCTGTTCTTCCCAACAAAGGAATGGTTTTAGAGACTGATTTATTCCGAAAATTATTCTGTTTGAAATTTTTTGAAGTACGTGAGATTCAATATTCAGTTTTTGAGTAAATTGATTCCTTTGTTATTGACAATGTAGTAGTGTAACTACTGTAAAACGGAACCCCTGTTAAGGGGCTAGTCTAGTTTCTCGGGCGGAAAATGGTGGTGATTTTTCGGGACTCATAAAAAAACCATGAGGTCAAATATTTCACAATTTTGAGGATACATTCAGATACTATTGACAAGTTAATACACAAAATTTCATGAAAAAACATCGACTCTAAGCCGAGTAATATACTCCGATGTCGAGTCATCCAAAAATGAAGTTGTAAATCGGCTGCAGTTGTAGAGGTCTTTAGAATGCCAGTATCTCAATATTTTTGTTTTCACGTCAAACTAGATGACTTTCTCCGTGCCGTGAACTAGGATCTTTTGAAAATATTGAAAATTAAAAAAATTGCAGCGTCTTGAACAGAAAATTCAAATTTTAACCAAAAAACACTCGTTTTTTGCTCGGCAAATTTATATTTTTTGAAATATCGAGAAGATCCTAGTTCATGGTATGTAACAATATGTTACGAATATTCGTGCCAAATTTCAAATCAATTCAGTAATTTTTCTTTGAGCTAGAGTTGCAGCCGTTTTTGAAAATACAGTTTTGACAAAAACGCTTTCAAAGTTTTGACAACTGATTTTTGGTTATAAAATTTAATTTTTCATACTCTCATAGCTCTGGGAACTTTTTCTCCGAATAGTATACTATTGAATTAGGCAAAAAAAGTCGATTTTTTGAAAGCGAGAAGCTAGACTAGCCCCTTAATGCGAAATTGGGGCTCTCTCTCTTCTTCGGGGGGCCCTTCCAACTCTGTAGGAAAAATTAAATTTTTCCATTTGAAATTTTCAGCTCAGTCATCATGTTGGAATAACGGTTTGTTGAATTACATGAGTTCGCTATGCATTTTTCTTGCTTAACCCCTTCATTCGAGAAGTTTTAGGAAAACATATACTTAGAATTCTTTTATTTTCAATATTTTGTTTTGAGTGCATATTACATGGACACTTCATAGATAGAAAATAGGGCAATGAATACCTCACAAGACGAACAAAAAAGTGCTCTACATATAATAGGTCCTGATATATGGCTTGACAAAGTTTTTCCTTGTTTGGATTTTTTGAGGGAAAAACGTACTTTTAAGTTCTTCTAAACATTTTCATATTTTTATGCAACTCACATAAAAATTTTGTGTAAATGAATGAAATCTCACTTGATTTCCTGTACGTCCAAGAAAAAATTGTTCAGCCCCACAGTTCTAAAGACCCTCGGAAGTAGATCTTAGCTCTCCGATTTGACTATGGGGAAGAGTCGGGTAGCCCTGATTACTGATGATTCTGAGTATACTGTACTTTCTGCATTCATGAATCAAGATTGTTATGTTTTAAAAGTGTTCCAAAGTTCACAAGTATCAAAAGATAATAGTAGATTACTTGAAAACTCATTTCAGGCCAAAGAAAATTTGATAATCACCAAGCACATGAAGAAGATTTTGGTATCTAAGCTGAATGGCACTTCCATGGTACATCCCATGGTAGGGTGCATGTGATGGTATAGGAGCGAATATATAGAGACGAGAGGTAGCACGTTCAACCTTACAATGTTCTTCGAAACATCACATACTCACTCCCCATGCTTTGTTTCAGTGGGCAAAGAGTAACTGTTAGGAAACCGAAATCTTTTTCAGCAGCAAAGAAAATCATGGCTTAGCCACCGAGTTACTGAAAGCCAGATTTGAAGAAAGTGTCATGATACCAGGTATTATAGTACCATGCTTTCATTCCCACTCAAGATGGAAAACTTCAACTCAAGGAGTTTTCGTCCTCTGAGAAACACGACATCTTCTCGAATGGCAAAAAACAAAAACCGCAAAAGAGGCCTTCAGAGAAAACAACTGTTGAAACATTCGCCAAAAAATCGAACAGAAAGACACATAATATTACCATATAATATTACTCAACTTAAAAAACTGGCACTAAAGCGTTGCACAATGATCCTCGGCGTGAGCGCACTAGGGAAAATCGCGTGCCACACGCCCTATCCCAGCATCTTGTTTACGTATCATTCTATTACTCAAAGACGAGTTAATTTGCCACTCTGTTAATTGAGGGCCTTATAGGAAAAAATCTCAGCTTTCTTTTAAAACTATTTTTAAGAAAAAAGTGCCCGAATTTGGAAAAAAATCAAATTTATTTTTAATTTTCAAAAATTCGGGTCTAATTTTGAATTTTTTTTTCAAAATCTTTATAACCACCAGAAATAGGCAATAGGACCAAAGTTACAAACGTTTGGAAGTAAGGCTTTGTTTAAAAAACCCAAAAATTGTACCCCCTCCACTTTGATAAATAATTATCAAAATGAATTAATTTTCAGTGTGAGGAGTACTATCTAATAGGACTACAATTGGGCCAATTTTTAGCCCGATCGGACAACTTTCATTTCGCCAGGAGCGGGTGCCAATCTGAAAAATCGTACGCGCTCGCAGCGAAATCGCGGTGAAATTTCAGCCGTAATGGTGAATCCACACTAAGCCCATTCCGCTCCGCGCGGCGCGGTACCGCACGTGCGTTTGCCTTGCGTTATAAGTAGTACCAGCCTCCGGGTAGAGAAGTGAAAGTTACTAGGGGGAAATATGGCCGCCACAGATTGCTGGAGCATAGCTTTAACTTGAGGACTATGAATGAAATAAATACATAATCAGTTAAAATAATTGTTTTTCAA
>CAKNXH010000412.1:0-48787 GCA_932178445.1 Andricus quercusramuli
TTTTTTTTTCAAATTATAAAAATAGGTATCACCTAAGTTCCTAGAAAAAAACGTATTTCATCCTCAAGAGATTCTGCGACCTCAAGTGATGAACCCTGTCTGATTCAAAATGGAGTCGGCCTATAATTATGAACTTTCAAGAAATTTCAGTTCTTTTTCATGAGATTTCAGAAAGTTCTTATTTTTCTGAAGAAAATATGTTTTTAAAATTGTCCAACTTTTTCTTTGCAACTTGAACTTCTTGCATTATGCTGGGACTCGTGGTACACAATGAAAATATAACTTTAAAATTTCCCCCAGAACCTTGAGAAATATTGATTATTTCGAATTCTATTTCAAATTTCAGAAAAAATGGAAATTTGCACTATTTTTGCAATATCTACTTAAAAAATATACAAATTAGATTTCATCCTGAGATAATTTTCTGCAACATTTTCAAGGCTGTCAATCTTTCAAAGATTAAATGGGTTAGCTCTAATATAAATAAAATTAAGAAAACTTAATTGATCACCAAAAAAAGAGGTGGAGGCACAATTCTAACCGGTAGTGTTCTGTGAACCAGAAGTAGATAAGTAGGCTACTTTTGTAATATAGATTCATATCAGGGATACTTGAATTAGGTGAGGATGGTTTTTGAAATATTAGACCACATAATATTAGCACGATAAACGATGTTCAAAGGGATTTCAAAAGATTTGAAAATTTTCCAGTGATATGAAAGTATTTCAATAGAATTCAAGCGATTTCAAGATATTTCAAAGGACCACAAATTATTTCAAAGAATTACAAAATTTTGTCTGTATTTAATGAGATTTTTGAAACAATTGAGGGATTTAATGAGATTTTGAGGAATTTCAAAACTTTCAAACTGTGGTACAAGTTTTAGGGTAGGACTTTGAATGGTTTTAAAAGAGGTAAGAAGATATGAAGAGCTTGAAGGAACTTACTATCATAATTTCAGAGATAATATTAATTTTCAAGTGATTTCGGCAATTATTGAAGGGACTTCAAGGAGTTTAAACAAATTTCTCGAAAATTTACGGGATTTCAAAGGGTTTCAGGAGATTCCAAAGAAGTTTGACGGATTTTAGAATTAGGAATGATTTTCATGGATTTCAAGGTATTTTAAGAGATTTCAAAGGATTTAAAGTGATTTTATAATATTTTAAATAATTTCAGAAATTTCGAAATATTGACAAAAACATTGAAGGTTTTATAATTGATAAAGTATATCAACGGATTTTAGAGGATTTGATAAGATTTCTGAAGGTTTAATATGAAATTTTAGAGAATTTTTCATTTAATATATTTAGAGATTTTAAGATATTTTGAGAAATTTTAGTGGCTTTTGAAATATTTCTATGAATTTTAATGTCTTGTAAATGATTTTATGAGATTTGGTAACATTTTCACAGATTTGAGGGATTTCAATTAATTTCGAAGGGATTTCCAAGATTTGAAGGAATCTCGCAAGATTTAACCAATTTTCACGGAATTTCAAGCACTTTAACCGATTTTTAGGCATTTGAAGGGATTTCTACATATTTTTAGGGATTACAGGGGATTTCTATATAAGTTTGAACATTTAAAGCAAACTCTAAGTATTTTCACAGGTTTTAATGGGTTTTAAGGAATTTTCAGGCAGCTCATTCATTTTAAAGAGATTTCAAAAGATTTTGTGCAATATCTTTGGATTTCAAAGCATTTCCAAGAATTTCGTTCCATCTTTAAACGGTGACTTCAATTTAACAGAATACTTTTTCATTCTTTTGAAATATTCCCATTTTTTGGTTTTTGAATTCTGTATTGCTACTCTCTTCATTTATGAGCAATTCCATGTCAAATCATTTGACCAATTTCACCTACTGTTAGTAATTTTGATGAAAATTATAGAATTCTTTCTCTTATGTGTTGAAAAGTAAACCGTGAAATAATGTTCGAAAATTTCAAAAAACGTAGGAAATATTGAATCTAAAATTTTAGTCCTTTTTGCTTCGAACCTCATAACTTGGGCGACTTTAATAATAATAAGATGTATATATTTCAATTATTAATTAAAAAAACCCCAGCTCTGGAGAAATATCTAATCCATCCTAAGTTTTTTGAATTGAAAAAAAATGTATTTCAATGTTTCTATCTCAACGGCTCAGAGAACGTATACTAGAATCTTTAATAAAATTACTGATAATAGATGAAGTTCTTCAGATGGATTGATATGGAATTATTGTTTTGTGGTTCCATTTTAAGCTAAATAGGAGAATGAGAGTCTGAAAATTATAAGCGACAAAATACAAGTACAATTACGGTGAGAATCACGATAATAAAGTCATTTGTGCACAGACATTTAACTTAATTAAAATCCATTTTTTTGAATTTAATTTACTGCGTAGAGCTTTCTAGTACATATTTTTATCCAAAGCTTTATCTGCTAGACCTCCATTCCAGTTTTTGTCCACAGTGCCAGGGCTTCGGTCATATTGAAGAAATCTCATTTCTGTTTATATTCTGAAGATCCAGGTTTTATCCACTGAATTGAATTTCTAGATGAAAATATCATCAAACAGAATAAACTCCGATCCAACAGTAAGATATTGGAAAATCCCCTTGAATGGTTTTCTTTATCCATGTGTGCCATATATATATATATACATATATACATATGATATAAAAGATCAACAGGCATCATGTAAAAACAGAGAATTTTCAGTCTTTAATTGACACAAATATCAATACTTCGTTCTCTAACAGTCAGATGAGTCGAATTTGGAATTATTAAAAAGTACTGTTACTTTGCAACTTTAAAAATATGTTTTCTGGCACTTGAAAATAGTTACCATCAATAATTTAGAGATACTTCAAATTACGTGAAAATGTTTGCAAAAAGTGGGATGAAAAGTGCTACGATTATAATAATTAACAAAAATACATGTAGTCTGAATAACAAAATTCGATATTCTTCTCGAAAATTGTACGATACTTTGTTCTAGAACATTCCAAAACGTTTCAGAATATTCTTTTTATCAGAAATTCTACAATACCACTCAGGAATACTATGGGTATATTTACGATAAATGTATTTTTTTTCATTTCATGAGAATTTTTCTTCCTCATAGATATCCAATAGATTTGCTTCCTCATAGGGAGAGGTTTTTCTCTAACGGAATAAGGAAGTGGCACTCCACATTGCTAGGGTGCCTGTCCAGGATTGAAGGTATAAGACAGAAAATAACCCTTACGTGCATAGGAGGATGTACCTCTTTTGTGTGTAGGTGGGAGTAAATACAGGCGCGGGGGAATTTTTAAATTGTATCATTTTTTGTGTCCGTTAGTTAAAATGATGAGACTATGGTATACGTCACTTAAAAGTTAGTGTTAGATCCTTTGTTAACAGTATTGTTATGTTTGATGATGCGGAACATTTCTTTAAACGTACATTCATTATAATAACGTTCTTTACTTATAATCTTAGCTTTTTTGAAGTGAAAATTGTATTCAAAATGTGAGTGTTGTACTAAAGCAGTGCCCCTATAGTCGTTTCTACAATCATTTTTATAAAATCTAGCAAGTTCGTTGACAAAAGGTTTGACAAAAATATTGTCTAGTGAAAAACCTGATACATCATTTGACGATAAATGGGAAGGATTGGAATTTTTATTGTTTAAGTAGTCTAATCTATTGTTAAAGTATTTCTTATAAAAATGTGTTGGATAATTATTCAATCTGAGAGTGTATTCAACAATTTTTAAATTTGGGCTTTAAACCTCATATCGGATAATGACACAGCCCTGTCTACCAAATTATTTATTATTGAGATTTTATCTTTGAAAGCTATGTTAGAATTGAAATTTATATATCTGCCGGACCAGGTCTCCTTCCTATGCCATTTGGTGATGATATTATTGTTAAATCTAATTATTGTGATATCTAAAAAAATTATTTTGTCATTATTTTCTATTTCAATTGTGAATTGAATACGTCAGTGGCAAGCATTGAACTTATTAAGTAGTTGATTGATGTTGTCTTCATGTGAGCAAGTAATATCAATTCTTTGGATATGTTAGTAAAAAGTGATTTTACATCAAGTGAAACTATTTTGTGATTTTTTAGAATATGAATGTTTTTTATTTTATCAATCAAATCCCAACTGCTTTTGATACTAGACTGGCGTCGCCGGGCAAAAGCTCGTAATCAAATGAAGTTTTCATAAAAAACTACCGGACTAGTAATTCGAAAACCGTCACTACATCGACAACCTACATTTAACCTCGCTGGTCGACAACCTTAACATCTTTTCTACAGGTCGTTTAGAATATTTTCTCCAAAAAGAAGTATGTTTTTCCATGTCAAGATGTAACAACTATGCTAACCTTCCTGATATTTCGACCTATCCTATCAGCACCGTGACGCCATGATTCAATACTCAATATTCCCAGAAATATTCGAGTCGTTTTTCGATTCTATTATATTGATTTTCAGTTGACACTTTGTACTATTTCACAGACATTTTATATTCCAATGAAGGTCGCTTGACAAAATCACCCCATGACTCGCGGAAGAGGTGGGGGCCCCTCCAACCTTGAAATCTTAATGTTCACGTTTCTCAGCCCTTGGAATAAGCCAGAGTTCACTGTGAAACCAAAATTTTGCTAATATAGACGATGTAACCTTTTTTAAATTGTTTATGTCGCTATTGATTGATTATATAATGTCATCGAAGGTTCGTTAATAGGTCAATCGGCGCTTCTCTAGGACTCAAGCAATTAAATTAGATATAGCAGTGTTATATTTTCAATATTAAAACAGGTGTCCTTATATAAACAAGAAGAACAATATATTTCTTTAAATTATAAACAGGTATTGATGGTTCATCAGGCGTCATGAAAGATTGTTCAATAGGTCAATCGATGAGTCTCGAAAAGGCAAACCAAAATATCATATATAGTCCTCTTATTTTCGTAATATCATAAAAGGACATGGAACGTTCTTCAATAGGTACTAATCGTTACTAATAGGTCATAAAAAGTTCCACAATAGGTCAATTGATGCGTTCCAAAGACGTAAACAGATACCTCAGATAGAGTATTATTGTATTTCGAATACGAAAAAAGGTTTTCTCATATAGAACTGGTAACATTTTCTTTTTAAATTTCTAAGCTTAAAAAAAACACTTCCAGTTAGTCGACCAAGCTCAAAATTGTATCAGATATAGACATCAATTGGAACTACAATTCGTACAAATTTCATGACCAAAGCCTTTTTATTTTTCAAGATATGGTAAAAACATTACAAACCTCCCTCTACGACGAAGCTAAATGTGTGTAACTTTCTTCTGTTTATCGATGTATGCCTAGGTCTGATAGGATTTTAAGCGGGATCAGCCAATTAGAAGTGGGCTTTTTTGCGTTTAGAAATTAAAAATGAATATTTGTACCATATTTCTATGATAAAAACATTTTTCTATTAAGAATACGATATTAGGAAGACTATCGTTCTGACATATTTGTGGGTGTCTTGGACACGCGTCGAGTAACCTATTGAAGAACCTTTCATGTCCTCTCATGATCTAGCAATACATAGTTATAATTTTTTAAATATATTTCTCATCTTTTTTATATAAGGACAATTTGTTTAGTATTGGAAACAAAACGGGACTCTATGTGATGTGTTTGTTCGCGTTTTCGAGACGCATCGTTTGATATATTGAAAAAGCTTTCATGTTCTTTCATAGCCTACCAATACCGTTTCTCTATTCTCAAACAAAATCATTCACCTCGTTTAGGAAAGGTTTTTTTCCTAAATTGGGAATATAACCGTATTTGACGGTATTTGTTGAACCTGGTCGCGTCTTCGAGACTTGTCAATTGATGCACTAAGGAACCTTCGAAAACCTTTCATGATCTATCAATAGCGACTTATAAATTCAAAAGAAGGTTACATTATTTACAAGAATTTTCTCCAAATTTGGAATATAAAACTAACATGAGTTAAGAAATTTTCGTTATAACAGAATGCATTGATAGACCTTTTGATGATCTCCCTAATTTTCGGTAAGACAGCAGAAATATAAGCTTGAAAAATATTAAAAGTGTTAATTTTTTTCATTTGTCAGAAAGTATCTCTCTTCGTCCAGAAATTCAGGATGACTGCTCCAATATTTTTCATCAGCTTGGCTAGTCGTCCCGAAAATTCGGGACGATTAGTCCATCCCCTTTACCAACTCCCCAAATTTTTCGGGACGACTAGAAGCAGCCTATTTTTAACATATTTCCAATAGGAAGCACTTTAGGCTAAAACATGTATCGGACTATCTAGTCGATAACTACAACTTTCAGAGAACTCAATATCACGTCAATATTATAGTATTTGGTTAATTTCTAGCACTTGTACTTACCACGGTGAATAACACGGAATTCGTGATTTTATCTCGAATTGCTTTTAAAATCATTCTTAAAAATAGAAGAAAAATGTGAATTTAATTAACAATTCTATCTTCAATAAATATTCTAGGTATTCTTAAATTTCCGTGCAAACACTCACTTTAGATTTTTATCTTAGTAAGAGAATTAAGAAAAATTCACCAATACAATTTTTATAATTTCTTACAATCAGTATTTCTAAGATCTAAGCATTTGAAAGTTTCGAAATTCATCCAAACAAATTCTTAAATTTCAAAAGGCCAGTCACCTATTTAAGGGATTTGAATTGTCCATAATTTTATTTCAATTTTAAACTATTATGAACTGATGTTATCTAAATTTCCATTGAAAAGTCAGTTATGCGTTTATACTTGTATATCACAGAAAACACATTTCAGTCAAGTCTTGTTTATGAAGCATGGAAATGCAATATTGAAGGAACTGATATAATGCGATTGAAAAACAAAAGATCAAGTTTTATTCTCGATTTGTACTTCATTTATCCCAACACTCCCATTTTTTCCTTTCTTCATTTTCCATGCAGTTTGCTTATACCTTTTTCACAAATTCCTTCATCAGCTAACAATGCATCTTGAAGAGAAAAGCGATTCTGCTGTTCGCATTCCCTAGAATCGCATTTGCTGCTACGTAGTTTATTCAGAACTGAAAACTAACTTTACTTATTTGGCTTGCATTACATAATTACTTGATTACCAATACAAACTTTCTTCTATATAAATAATTGTATTTTGATACAATATTAATTCACTATGGAACCACTGGATTTAAATAATTTATAATTTATATTCTCGTTCAAAATCCTTCTATTGAATGAAAACTTTATTCAATTTTTTTCTACATTTACAAGGCGATAAATAAAAATTGTTCATAAGCTTCTGCAACATGGGATGGAAAAATTAGTTTTTCACAAAGTCAATCTTTTGAATGAGCATTACAAATTTTGTACTAAGCTTAAACTATAACTCGGAAAAAACGAAATTTTGAATCCTTGAAACATTAATACGAAAACAAATTGCGATTTGTTCGGCAACGAAATTAGTACTTATAAAGTTTTAAAATCGATTCAAATTATTTTTTGAAGGCAATCAACATTGATATATATATATTTTTTTTTTGGTAGACATAAGTAAATTCAATAATTATTTTGTAACTTGAATTAAACAAGTTGACCAACCATGGTTCTTCTTTAAAAACTATATCTACATTTTTTAATATTTGTATTTTTTTTTATTTGGAAGCACTATTTAAAAAAATTTGTTAGGTGGTTCTGTGTATCTGATTCCACTTTGATTATTTACTTAAATATCCATTTTTTTTAATTCTCATTTGAAACGAATAAAACATATAATCACGCAATCATGTTTTTTGCAAATATAATCTGTTGTTTTCCTAAATTGGAAATAAAATATTCCACTTGAATGTCTCGATTCTTCAAATATCTGAAAATTCAGTTTATCAGGATGTTTTATACTCTGCTTTTGGCCTTCGGCGTTTATCGCAAATCACGCAATTGAAGGTAGTAAAATTTCGAAAAAACAATCCAGGATTCTCAGCATTGTATAGACATTATAGCAATTTTTTTAAATTAAACTCAATTTAATTTATTATAATCATAAATAAAAAATCATCAAATTCAAAATCATCAAATCAAAAACAAATCATTATCATTATATTTAATTACAACAAATATATGTCATAGATAAAACTTCAAAACATTATCGAAATTGAAAAAAAAATAATAATTTTTGTTTGCTTGGAAACACTTTTTGAAATATTTTGACAGATAATTTCGAGTATTGGATTTAATTTTAATTATTTGCTGCAAATTATAACAGATTTAAATGTTTCTCGCTAAATCATTTGTTCAATTTTTTTTAATTCTCTTTTAATCAAAGAAAACTTTTAACTCTGCGCTTACGTCCTTCGCAAATAATAGCTGTTGTTTTCCTCAATTGAAATTAAAATATTTCGATTAAATGTTTTTGATTCTTTAAATATCTGTAAATTCAGTTTATCAGAATCGTTTAATACTCTCCGGTTTGGCTTTTAACGTTTATTGCATATTACGCAATTGAAGACAGTACAATTTCTAAAAAACAATCCAGGCTTTTTGTCATTGTACAAACATGATACCACATGTATATATATGTAACTAAAATACTCAAATACTTAAACGAATGCTTTAATAAGTCGCAGTCCTACCAGTGAAAATCTATCATCTGGAATATAATGGAATTGTAACAATGGAAGGAAAATATTACTTTTATTTCTTAATTTTTTGTGCCACCTTCTCTCACGCATGCGGAATTTCATCAGAAGAGAATATTAGTAAGTAACTTTATATGAAGCCATTAGTTTTCGAGCAGGAAAAAAGTTATTACAAGGGTCATTCTTAATTCTAATGATATGTTTTATTACACAAGCGTAATCAATCACGCGCGTATAGTTTCTCGATATTGGGGAAAAAATAATTTTTAATACAAAGTAAAAACTTCGAATAACTATTATCAAGTTTATTAGTTTCCAAGTTTGTATAAATAGTATTTGCCTAAGCTTTTCGAGAAAATGGAAGAGGATTTTCAGAGATTTCAGATATATCAACTCAAAATTTCAAAAGAAAAGTTAATTTCCAAAGAAATATTTTCTATCAATAGAAAAAAAATAAACAGACACAAGAAATTTCCCAGGAATATGAAGGAAAGATTTTTGTTCATTTTTATTCTTTTTCATGTTTTTAAAAAAATTCGAAATTTTCATAAATTTACATTTTGTTTTAAATTTTGGGAAACATTTTCAAATTTCAAATTAATTTTTTAATATTTTCGAAACTCTTAAACTTTCTTAATATCTTAAAATTATTCGAATGTCTCCACAAAACCTTTTTTTAATTCTGCAAAATTACAAAAATTGCCTTAAAATATTCCACATTCTGTTTTGACAATTTTGAGAATATTCTGAAATGTTTCAGAACCTGTTAAAATTTTATTTTGAAAATAATTTTAAACGAGGAAAAATCAGTTTGAATTTTGTCTGGAATTTCAAGAAAAAAGGTATGTATGTATGTATGTATGTATGTATGTATGTATGTAAGTATGTATGTATGTATGTATGTATGTATGTATGTATGTATGTATACTTAAACTCTCCCTTTTACGGGTTTGAGGGTTCAAGAAAAAAGGTCTATTATCATAAAAACCTTTGAAAATACTTAAGAAGCTTGAAAACTTTATTTTGAAATATTTAAAAATCTACATTTGATTCTAAAATTTGTGAACACTTCAAATTTGAAATTAACTTTGAATCTATTCAAAACTTCTGAATACACCAGAGCTTCGTTATATGCTCAATCTCGGGGGTTGCCTGAAAATAACCTTGGGCATATATCGCCAGCAGCGAAACGTAAACAGGCAGGGCCGCCTGCACTGTTTGCATGACATTGCGCAATCTACTTGACTGCGGAGTAATGCAGTGCGTCCCTTCATAGGCGGAGTCGCAACCGTCTCTCACCCTGCCCCCGGAGAAACTGTGGGGACGAGCAATTTTAGGAATTGCTAATATCGCCTGCAGTCGCGCGAGCATATAACGAAGCTCTGGTGTATCTCTTAAACCTACTCAAATTTTTGTATAAAATCTTGTAAGCTTGCGAAATTGAAAGTTTTTGCTTCAAAATGGTCTACATTCTTTTCATAAATTTGAAAAGAATCATTCAAAATGATTTTGAAATCTTTCTCAAACTTCTCTTAAAATTATGTTTTAGAATAAAAAATTAGTTTTGATTTTCCCAGGAATCTCAAGAACATTTTTAGATTGGATTTTGTAAAGTAATTTCAGGCCTAAATAAAAAACAGATAGATCAAAACTTTGATTTTCATAAATATTCGGGGTACGTGACGTTTAGGCGCCGCCGTTTGGACGCCGCCGTTTAGGCGCCAGGACGTTTAGACGCTAGACGTTTAGGCGCGGGACGTTTAGGCGCCAGGACGTTTGGACGCTGGACGTTTAGGCGCAAGCCGTTTAGGCGCCAGAACGTTTAGGCGCCGAGCGGTTTAATCACAGTAAACTCTGAGGTATAACAAATTGGAAATTATTTGGTTGTATGCAACATGTTATGTTATGTGTGCTACCCTGGTGGAAAAATATTTACAAAAAAGTCCCTAAAGCTAAAACTATTTTCACAAGTATCTACCAATGGATACAATAAATTATAACCAAAATTACAGGAAAGTACAACTTTTTTGTATTGCTGAGATGAATTTTTTACCTTTGTATTTTTTTGTACATTGCTATATTTTATTGTAGTTTTAATTTTCTACAAGAATCTACAGGAAATTATAGGTCTTGCAGCAAAAAGTTGTTCTTTTTCGACCTAGGATGACAGATATTTAGAAAATTGCAATGAGATAATTTTAAATTAGAATGTGTATATGATCGCTATTACAAAAAAGCTTCTATGTTTAAATTTTAAAAGAATGGTAGAATATTAAAAGACAATGATGAATAATCGTTATTGAAAAAATAAAAAACCTTACATTTGAAGTTTTTTTCAAATATATAGCGACTGATTGGACACCATATATATGTCATTGCAATGTATCAAATGTTCTATGAAAATTAATTTTTCAACAAAAAAATGATTATGACTTTTTCTAGGAATTTTGATACAAATTTTGTATTAATTTAAAACCTTTCAAAATGCTTAGAAAGCTTATATATTTTGTGTTCGACGTCTTAAAAAATCTACCTTCAAAGATCCTTGAAAAGCTTCAAATTTTTATTTCGAAATCTTAAAAAATCTAAATCGGACCTTTTTAGGGCCTCCAAATATTTTAACGAAGAAATGATTTCATTGTTTTTTAAACATGTACCCTGGTGAACAAAATTTTTACAAGACACGTAATATGTAAGTTTTTACAAGAAACTACAATTTAAAAACAATCTTACACTTTTAATAAGAACTTATGCCAAATATATTAAAGAATTATTTATATGAATAATAATTATCATAATAAATCACACTGAACTGTAGTTCGATTATTGCTGAATGAACAATAATTGACTTCACAGGACGATTCTTAACCTGTTCAAAATTAGGCAAGTTACAGATTTTAACGTTAAAAATTAAAATTTTTAGAGAATATTTGAGAAGATTTCAAAACAAATTTTAATGTATAAATTATTGTTTCTAGCTCAAAATTGCTTGAAAAGATATAATTTTGAAAGTTTATAAATTTTTCGATTCACTCTTCAATTCATAGCATTGAAAATGATAGGGTGGGGATTTCTCCTTTCTTAAATATTTTAAATGTACAATGTGTAAAAGTTAAAATTCAAAATTTTGCTGTTTAACTGCTGTCAATTAAAAAATATTCAATTGAAAGGTTTAAAATGCTTTCATTTTATACGCGAAAATTATTGAGCGTTTGAATTGACATTTTTTTAAAATTCAATTTTGAAAGTTTAAAATCCAAAGTATTTCACTTTGAGTGTTTTGATTTGCGGTTCAGTTTTTATAACTTCAAATTTAACTTCCTGTAATTTTGGTTGTAATTTATTGTATTTATTGTTAGATTCCTGTGAAAATAGTTTTCGTTTTCTGTAATTTGTTGTAAAAATTGTTCCACTAGGATAGCATACATAACATAACATGTTGCATATACAACCAAATAATTTTCAACTTTTAATACCTCAGGGTTTACTGTGATTAAACCGCTCGGCGCCTAAACATCCCGGCGCCTAAAGGATCTGGCGTCTAAACGTCCGGCGCCTAAACGTCCCGCGCCTAAACGTCCGGCGCCTAAACGGCGGCGTCCAAACGGCGGCGTCCAAACGGTGGCGCCTAAACGTCACGTACCCAAATATTCGAGGAGTTTTTATTGGGCATTACATTTTCCAACAGTCGACAACCCACAGTAGATTTTCACAAAATTGGGAAAAATTTCGCTCTTAAAATTGGCAGCTCTGCGAATGTTCCGCAGTTCTTTTAATTTGAAACTTGTGTTTGTTTATTTATTTTGATACGTGCAGTTTTTAAAGAGAAGTCGTTGTGAATAATGAAGCAAGAAGATAATGCGAATTATTAGTTATTAAAAAGCCCATACATTTTAGTCAAAATTCTGCATTTGTATGTCATCACAAGTCAGGTTAAATATTCTGAAGATTAAACATCTCATACCAATTTTACCAAACTCACGGAATATGAGAGATAGAAAAATGTCAGAAAATTAGGCTTCTGTTATTTTTATAAAATGAGCATGGTTTTAACTATTATTTGCTCAATAAATTGATTTTAATTGTAAGTATACTAATGGCAAATTATCATTATCAAGAATTGAATATTTTGTCATGACCAGGAGCAATAAGGTAGAGGTATATATCATGAAACATGTCCCAATTATGAAAGAGTTTGATAAATAATTCAATTAATAAATAATTTTAAAGTATATTTTTGAGTTCATATTATTATATTAACAAGAATGAAAGTTAGGGTTCTTAACTATATGAGAAGCAAACATGGTTCTAAAGTTTTATACACTAAAAAATAATTTTAATTATCTAACCTCCACATGCCGGAAAATTGACTGCCCTTTATCCAAGTCAGAAGGCTTGATACCTATAATTTGTTTTGTTTCGTGTGTTCACAAGTTTTGATTATTTTACACGTGTAATAGATTAAATGAAAACTTAAGATTTATAGATTTGAGATTACTGCACTTTTACTTAATTTGGATACAACTTTATTCATTAATTAGTTGTTTCATAATATGTACACCTTTTTTAACATCGTCCTTATTTATGGAACGGAGAAACATCGGTGTTTCATATCGAAGGACAAGTTTTCAACGCTTGCTCCTATTTATGGAACAGAGGCTCGTTTGCAATAAAACGTATTTCTATCATATAAATATAGCTTATGTTATGTTAATATTATATAATAATTCAACTTTAAGTAAAACAAATTAATTTTCAACAACAGAACACTGATTTTGAACAAAATAGTTGAATTTTTAACAATAGTGATAAATTTTCAAATAGAATGATGAATCTTCCACTGGAATAACTGAATTTCAAACTGAACACACAAATTTTCAACTAAAATGATGAATCTTCAATTGGAATGGTTGAATTTTCAGTCCAAAAGATGAATATTTAACCATGCAGATTAATTTTCTACAAAAAATACGAATTTTCAACACAATATATGTGACGTGCGCCGAAGAAAGGGGGCTTACTCTGGAAAGTAAGATTTTTCAGGGCGAGCAGTCGAAGTCGACCGGATAGACGCGAGTTTGAGAAGAGAGGAACACTCAAGAAATCTTCCCTCTCCACTTACCACTTCATTCTCACGAGGAAAGAGATAGGTCGTAGTGGCGGCTCACGGACGGGTATCGATGAGACGCGGAGATGTAGTGGTGAGTGGTGGGAGGTGTTTCACGGGATCTCGCACTCTCGAGCGAAAGCCTGATTTCTCGGGTACCTAACAACTCAATTATTAGCAATAATAACGTTCGACATTTTTTTGCGATGGTTTCATTAAAAAGAGCAACTCAAAAAATATCGAAAGGTGTAAAAACCTCGTTTTCGATTTTTTGAGAGTAAGCCCCCTTTCTTCGGCGCACGTCACATATGAATTTGCAACCAATTTGTTGAATTTGCAACTAAAAATAATAAATTTCTAACCAATAGTTGAATTTTACATAAAAATGTATTCTTAACCAAACATTTCACTTTTAAACCAATGTTATGAATTTTCAAATAAAAGATGAATCTTCAACTGGAATAGTTAAATTCTATACCAAAAACGGACACACATTTCCCATCGAGTAGTTCAATTTTGAATGAAAAAGATCAATCATCAACCAAATAGTTGAACTTCGATCCAAAAAAGATAAATTTTCAACCTAAAATTGAATAGTAAAATTTGCTGCTTCAAAAAACTAATTTCTAAAAAATAAAGAATTTCCAACGAAATAGTTAAATTTTAAACTGTAAAATTTAAATTTTCAGTTAGAAAAATTGTTTTTTAACGGAGTAGTTAAATTTTCAATCAGAGATGAATGTTCAATTATATGTAATGATGAAGAAGTGTAACACTTTTAACCAAGAAGTTGTATTTTCAACTAAGGAAGATAAATTCTCAACAAATAGTATAATATAATTGAAATTTGAACAAAAAAAAGTTTTCAATTTTAAATAGAAAACAGTTAAATCCAACCAAAGATGACAAATTTTCAAGAATAGTTGAGTACAAATATTCAACACAACACATGAAGTTATTATTAAGTACAGTAAAAGAAAAAGAAAACAAACGAAAAAGGTATTTAGCCTAATATTTTATTTACACTTCACTTTGACCGAGTTTCTTAAGTTTTGACTTCATCCTTCATGGTTTTCTTTTCACTTGCCTAAACAAAAATGCATTCCCTGTAACAAACATTTTTAAGGAAAAATAAAATATAATCAACTTTGTTCCAGAAAACCACCCTTAATAGGTTAGGTTTGTCAATTTTAACGAAAACGTTCATTCAATTTATTAATCTCTATTAACGATTAAATAAAATTTTCATCCTACTATTTATTTCGATATAATATAGAAAATGTTCCCGTGATAGGGACATGCATTATGAAACAACGGTACATGAGTTTAAAAGTTGTTTCATAATAGGGACATAAAGGTCGTTCCGCTTTTTCATAAATATAATAGCTTTGCTTAGACTAAGTTAAACTTTTAATAGGCGTTTCGAATTCAGAAAAGATCAGCCCATTTATTGATATAAGCATTTTGAAAATATATTCTACTACTGTTCTCAAGACCCCCTCTAAATTTATAACATGATAGGTACCTTTACTACCAGAACCAGTGTCTATTGATGGGCAGATGTGTTGAAATCCTATCCTTGATCGGGTATAATAAAAGTGTTTGATACACCCAATTGACAAATTTCGTGATATTTTTTTTCTACAAAAATATTAAATTGAATATATAAGCTATATTTTATTGTTTTTTCGTCCACATTAGGGTGGTTTCCCCTATTTCTGCTTCTACTGGACGTAAAAGAATTTGATAGAATGTTGACACATCTGCTTTTCTCAGTAAGCTCTAGCTGAGAACTAATTCATAGAGGGGATTTTTGACGGTGTAAACATAGGCAGTGATAAATAATAAATAAATTTCTATTATTCTTGCAGAGAAATCATCAGATCTTCTTGTTCGTAGAAAACGACTTATTGATACTACGCTCAATGGAAATAAGCCAGTGAGTCTTCGACAAGTTCCCTATATTGTCAATGTCCTCAAAAATGGATTAAGTCACTGCGGAGGTGCTATATTAGAAACAAGCATTATTTTAACTGCCGCTCACTGTATGACGAGTAAGAATGAAAATACGACGTATTCCGTTCTCTCTGGTTCATCATTCAGAAATTATGGAATATTACATACAATAAGAAGAATAATAAAACACCCACAATATAATCGTCGCTGCTCTCAGAACGATCTTGCCTTACTGATCATTTATCCACATATCAACTTTCAATATTCATCCAACCAAAGAATTAAACTGCATCCTGGACCTATACAACCAAATACTAATGGCACCTTTAGTGGGTGGGGAAGCTTCTACGAAACAATGTAAGTTGTCAATTTTTCTTGAATTAAATTTTGAATCATCATCTTTACAGATAAATAAGGGTTAACAATGACCCCGAAAATGATTCTTTTCTGTAGCAATCACGAATTACTCTTGGATAAAATTAAGAATGACTTCAAGGAAAAAAGAGCATTTTCAAGCATTGTATTTATATATTAGCATTTATACATTTTTTATAAAGTCCAAATCGAAAAGTTCAAATAAAAGGTTCCATCTCGTTCAATAAATGACTTGAATTTGATTTGGTTCAATATTAAACTTTTAAATTTGTAAGTTTTGAGTTATGCTTTATTTTTCTATTCTATAATTTTGACACACTTAAATTCAGTTTTTATAATTTTCTAATTTCAGTTTTCTAATTATGTTACCTTTTACCTTTTTGATGCCAATTACCTCAACTGTGAGTTTATTTTGATAATTTAAATTTAAAAAAGAACAATTATTATTTCTGAAGTTTTGGAATACACACAGTGCAACTTCGAATCACAGAATCATTCGTCTCTTAAATAATTTGTTGTCACAGGAAAGGAGACGAGCCATATTTGGAACTTAAATTTATGGAGACATTTAATTTTCTTTCTAGATATTGGTGAGGTCGATTTTCTTAACAATGTTGTACTTATGTAAGGAGACATCCTGTTTGTGTTATGTAAGCTAAAACATTTTTCCGATCAAGACAATTTTTTTTCTGAAAATTATATTTTTGAATTTTTCGTACGAAACGCCAGATTTGACAAAATGCTGAAAAAATCTGCTTGTTTGAAAAATTTATACAAAAAATACCTTTGTTCTTCTTGTGGTATCTTATATGGATGGCGAGAAAAATAAAGAAATCAGTTTTTTGAAAAAATACTCGTGGCCACAAACGTGATTTGGCCTGCATAAAACTTACAGGATGCCTTATTCATACAAGCAATAATTTAAAAAATATATTGCACAAAATAAATTATTGGCTTTCTCATAGATGCCACCTTGCATATTTTCATATTGCAATTGGAAAGATAGAATAGAATTTAATAGAAAAATCGATTTATTTATTTTATCCAATTTTTTCATTTTTTTGAAAGTAGGTCAAATTAGGTTTATGGGAACGCGAATTTTTCGTTTAAACTGAAATTTCCAATTTCTCTTGTGAATGATACGAGATAAAATATAAAGTGGATGTATTTTTGTAGCACTTTTTAAAAAAAGCAAACTTTTTTCTTAGCACTTTATCGAATCTGTCGTTGTTTGTAAAAAAACGGAAAAAATAGTTTAACTTATATGAAACTTACAAAATTTCTCCTTCATTCAAGCAGAAATTCTGCAAAAATATTTCGCAAAAAAGTAGCAATTTTGAGAAAATCCACTTTTGATGTTTTCAAGGAAAAAAACCTAAATATCTCAATCAGGTCAAAAATTATAAAGGTTCAAAGAATAAGGTTGCATTTGCTTGGAAAACTAGCCTAAAATTTCCAATATTCATAATTTCCTCAAAATAATTTTGTTATGAAAACGGTAAAATGCATATTATCTTATTTTCTTCGAAAAACAACATATTTCTGAGACGCAAATAATTCTGTGCTTTAAAGATGCATTCCCGGTATGCTTTAAAACGGATTCGATTTCTGAACTATGATTTTTCGTGAAACTACAAGTGTTTTTAACATTCTTCAAACCAAAAATTTTAATAAAAACTTTTTGTTGTCCCGTATAGCAATATACAAATTTTTGTATTCAAAAATTTTGTTTGTAATATAAGAAACTTTTTGTACATGCATCTCAGGATTGAAAGGAGATTTCCTACTGAATTGAGATCAATCACTGTGCCTACAATGAGCCAGCAAGACTGTAACAATATCTACGGTGCCTTTGTTCCTATTACAAATAAGGAAATTTGTGTTCTTGACAGAAGTGGACAAACAGGCAGTTCCTACGGAGATTTTGGTTGTCCTTTGGTTGTCAATGGCCTTCTTGCTGGTGTTATGGCATGGCGTAGAAATATTCTCAATGGATATGATCCTGATGTTTTTATGAACGTAGCCAATCCTGAATACAGAGCATGGATCATTTTGAATATTATACAGATTGGAATCTAGTTTTGAAACTGAATTTGCCTTATTCTTGAAAATAATATTTTAGTCTTGATCAAAGAAAGATGAATCATCAGGAAAGTATAGACTAATTTTAAATTATTAATATATCCTATCTATGTTCTAATTCTGAAAGTTCTGACACCATGAAAAATTCTAATCATAGTAAGAAATCTAGCGTTTTACACAGAAGTACTACCTTTTTTATTACAAAAGTGGCACGAAGGTAATAATTTTGAAATTTTTGTTTCCTCATAGAGGAAGTTTTGTAATGGTAACAATTTCCAAAATTTGTATAAATCATGATTTTGACTGGGATAATGTTGAAATTTTACATAGTGAACTTAATGAAAGAGAGAATTTATGGAAATGCTTTATATTAAAAAACAAAGTAAGTTGTTTATTAATTTAAAAACTGATTTGTATGAATTGAACAAAAGTTATTCTAGTATGATTAATTACATTTAGCAAAAGGTTGTTCATGGATCTTCATTTCTCCTATTCCTGATGTGTTTGTAACGGATTTGCCTTTTGATCCACACTTAGATCTTAGATATTGAGGAGAGAGCATTGTTCTGTCGTCGATGTTCCCACCTGCTCTAATTTTTCTTACCTTGATAAGGGTGCTGTATGAGCACCGAAACGTCGTTTAATAATTCTATAGTAAAACTTTTTTCACTAACATAATTCAAAATTTATGCAAGGATGGAAAAGATTCCTTCATTCGAGGAACATCGATTGATCTTTAATATTAATACACTTTACTGAATATTAAGGAAGTTGTGCTGATTTATAATATTTGATAAATCTGTTTCAAACAGAAAAACTTTTTTCATCGACATAATTCAAAGTTCAGGCATACATGAAAAAGACTTCTTGATCTTAAATTTCAAAATAGAATAATCCTGACAATTCTTGTGAAGAAGTCATAAAGCTGGGAAAGGGATAGGGTGCGACAGAACTTTTCCCTTCCGCTTTTTCAGCTCAAAAAATCATCATTTCGAATACGAAATTTGATTGGATTCTCTGAAGAATTAGTCCAATATTATGTGATATACAGTTTCATAATTAATGTCAATCATTGTTTAATTATTTTGAAATGGTATTTTAATTTAATGTTTGGATACTTCAAAACAAATAATAATAATTTCAATATCGTAACATTATAACTACTAATTTCTCTTATTATTTTATCAATTATTATACAAATACAAATAATAATATTAAAAATATTCAAATTGTAAACGTCTCAAACTTGAAGCCAAGAAGGTATTATTATTCAAATACCTACATGTAAATTACTGTTTGTTTTAAATTCAGAAATGTATATTTTTGCATTACATTCCTTTATGGCTAAAAAACACAATGATCGTACACAATTATCTGGCAAATCTCAATAATTTATTTCACATTAAGAGAAGAAATATAACTATCACAAGAAATATTCCGAAGTATTGAAAAATATATGAAAAATGAACACGAGTGCTTACTTCAGAAGTACACCAAACTCTCGGTCTCAGTTCCCTCAGTTTCCGCCTTTCGAACAAGTTTAAAACTGAATAAATGTAACTTATATTAACTCATTTCCTTTATTTAGTTGACTTAATCAACGGCCATACCACGCTGGAAACACCAGTTCCCGTTAGATCACTGAAGTTAAGCAGTGTTGGGCGCGGTTAGTACTTGGATGGGTGACCGTTCGAGAATAATACTACTGCGTTGCTGTTGGCGGTCGTGGGTGTGGTGAGCCCACACTTGTAGTTATTTACTACAAGAAACTATCCACCTAGAAACACTACCCGAAGCGGGTAAGTGTCACGCCTACCCCTAGAGGCTCGCCGATAGGGAAACGGCTTAATGGTATAAAAAAAAAAAAAAAATCCTCATTTGGTGGATGTTACTAGATCAGCTACATCATTATATATCAAAAAGCCATTTAATAATTTGAATAATGCCGTTATTTCTCGAGTAGACGGTCTTCTTGTTAATTTTTCTGTTACGTATTCGACGGTCTATTTTCTAGTTTGCCAAGTTATGATCCACTTCGTTGAGTTAACGGTACTCTTTGTAAAATAATTCTCAAAAATATTTAAATTAAGGCTGTTTTTTGATAATTATGCAATAATTATTTGTTATAACATTAATAATTTTCGAAATCGTTTTGTGTGGTAACACAGCCTTGGCAATACTAGTGTTCACAGGTGCCATCTGACGTTTCCAATTGAAAGTTTGACCTTTTTAAGCATAACCTTCTTCAGAACGTTTTGTCATTTGGACATAACCTGTAGTGTTTATATTGACTTGAAATGACCGCTACACCCCCGCCTTTTGATTCAACGACAACACATTTTTTGACAGCCAGATGTTCATGCAATATTGACTTTATGCTGGTCCCCCTAATGCCTAAGGGTACCAGAATCCCACTAAAAGTCACATGACGATATTTCTGTATCAGTTCACGCACAGCATCAATATTTTTTGGGACAACGACTGGGTTTGGACTATCTTCTCGAACTTCGTTGGTAAGCAAACCACGGCCACGATTAAATTCGGGAAACCATCGATACGTAGTTGTTTTTGATGGCGCTTCGTCGCCAAAAGTCGAATAAAGTTCATCGATGCACTGTTCTTGAAATAATCCACGTCGAAAATCGTAAAAAATCATCGCACGAAAATGTTCACGCTTCAATTCCTTTTTTTCGCTGAGATAATATTTTCAAGTCACTGTAAACAATACAGGTTATGCTCAAATGACAAAACGTTCCGAAGAAGCTTGTGGTTAAAAAGGTCAAACTTTCAACTGGAAACGTCAGATGGCACCTGTAAACACTAGTATTGCCAAGGCTCAAAATATAAGAGGCAACCCTCGTAGCTAGACCAAGTACATTACATCCATAAAGTATCATAAATCGTATTCCTAAGTTATATAATTGTGTGCTTAAATCTTTTATATCAGAGTTTGCATGATCCAGCTGAACTGGAATGACTGTCAGAATATAGAGTAGAAGAACCCTGTAGCATCAAATGATGTAGAAATTTTATGTAGAAAAATGATTCATCAAATGATAATGTGTTCGCAGCGCGAACACATTATCCTTCAGATTTCACTAAACAAATAATTTCATCAATGGGAAAAATTATTTCCAAATTGGTTTATTAATGGATATAATACGGAATGCGAGTCGAAGCGCACAAAAAGCGTCCCTTTAGACTGTATCAGGTGGCGCCTGAAATCAAACGTATTCTGGTAGCGGGCTAACGAAAGTTTCGTCCAATCAAAATTTTGGGTGATTCAGCCATACTCTGTATTGCTGTTTCCTGGGAGAATTGAAGTCCTCAATATTCTTGTCAAACGGGGTAATTTCGGACATGTGGCATGAATTTGAAGATTACTCAATTGATAGTTTAAATCACTTAAATTGGGTGGTTTTAACCAGATCTGATTCCAGATTCCTGAAACAGTTTTGATTAATTTATCCTATTAATTTAAGGAATTTATGTGTGTCTGGATCTACCCCACATGTCCGCATTTACTCCGTTTTACAGTAACTTAACAATATCAGTATTCATGTACCTCATACCTGTGCGTATCAAAATATAAATACATCTGGTTGAGGGGGGACTATTTTTTTTATCAACTCAGATAGACATTCTCAACCATAAACATATGGCTAATAATCCCCAGACATTTCTTTTAGTTTAGATGTATCTTTTTCCCCCGATTTCATCGATATAAAAACAACATTTTTCAATTTATCTAATCAACGGTTTTCTTGCAAAACAGGGCATTATAAAAAGATTAAACATAGTTGTGTTCTCGCATAACGACCTACGTAGTTTACGGCAGACACGTACAAGGCGCAGAGCGGAGACTCTATCGTTATCAGGTTCGTAACAAGTCACGAAATGGACATCATTTGGGAAATGAATACGGATATGAATGAACGGGACAAAACATTTTATGACTTCTGCTATTCGTTAGACGTGATCCACTAGAAAGCGAAACGTGTAAATCCACCCTTAGTCGGAACGAATCTCATAACGGTTCTACCGTTACCTTCTGCATATGAGAGAGATTTTATGTACGTGTGTTAGATGTACGTTCGTGCAAGATGATGCACTCCAAGCTAACATAGCTTCTCGCAATTAAATTGACATACGAGATTTCAAATAGAGAATTTTATGACTGTCTACTGGGGGATATGTAGAGTGTACCTCCAAGCGACAAGTATCTATAAAATTCCCTTTATCTTCGAGTCAAAGTCAACAAAAACTTTAAGCTTCATGGAGGAATAGCAGACGTATGATGGTATGTTTAATTCCGAAAATTTTTAATTAAGAGCAGGAGCATTATCAATTCCTCGTTCGCATTAACATTCCCGCTAATAATTGCTGGATACAAGTATAAATTCAATATAAATAGAAATTAAAAATTATCTTGAACTAATTATGTGTGGATAAAAATCAAAAAGTTGTACCCGTACGCACCCTATAATATTATGCGCTTGTATTTGAAGGGCACAATTTCATCAATTAGAGTTATAACAAGCCTGTTCCTCGAAAACAATTTTTACCTTTCTCTGTATTAAAATAAATTCGAATAACTATCAGTATATTTTATCTGATAACGTGCCCCTAACTACAATTAATTCAAATTTATCTTTTAAAAGAAAGCTGAACATCATATTTTCAATACACGTTTTTCCTGAGGTTCACCTCATCCAGTGATAAATAGTTTTTTATTAATTTTGCAATTTGATAGATTAATTTTCCTGTTAATATAAATTTATGAACAGCTAAAAATTATTTAATTCACTTCACAATGATAGAATTTAATGACATATAGCGTGTCGTAATTCATCAAAAATAAGGGGGAAATTTTGATAAAGTTTTCATCCGACAACACAACAGTTATTTGTGATGAACGAAGTTAGTTCCAGGAAGTGGAATACCACCGTATCGAATTTCGATATTTTGACTGTAGATTTATGATCAGCGTCCATGCAAACCCTCAAGTAATCATTTTCAAGCTGATCAGACTAGTTCGGGTCATTTGAAACTAAAAAGTCGGGCAATATAAGCCATATTGAATCGGCCATTTTGAGTTTTCATATTCTGACTCCAAATTCGTAATCAGCGACACCAAAAACATCCAAGTAATCACTTTTCAAGTCAAACGGGGTAATTTGAATGACTCAAAACTTGAAGGTTGTCTTAGATCCGCCATATTGGATCCACCACTTTAAATTCTCATATTCTTACTCCAGCTTCGTAATCATCAACCCCAAAAACATCCAAGTAATAATTTCCAAGTTGATGAAGTTGATCTGAATTACTGAAAACCTGATGGTTCGCTCACATCCGCCATTTCGAATTCTCATATTATGACTCTAGCTTCATAATCAGAGACATCAAAAACACCAAGTAATCATTTTCAAGTCGATCGGGGTAATTTGAATTAATCAAAACTTGAAGGTGTTCTTAGATGCGCCATATTGGATCCACCACTTTAAATTCTCACATTCTTACTCCAGATTCGTAATCAGCAACCCCAACAACATCCAAGTGATAATTTCCAAGTCGATGAAGCTGATCTGAATTACTCAAAACCTAATGGTTCGCTTACATCCGCCATATTGGGTCCGTTATTTCGAATTCTCATATTAGGACTCTAGCTTCATAATCAGAGACACCAAAAACACCAAGCAATCATTTTCAAGTCGATTCTGGTAATTTAAATTATTCGAAGCCCGAAGGTTTGCTTAAATCCGCCATCTTGCATCGGCCATTTTGAATTGTCAGATTCGTGATAGGCATCCCCGAAAACCCCGTAGGGGTCTTTATGAGCCTGTTTCGAGTAATTGACGCTTGTTCATTAAGGGGGTAGTCTGGTAAGTGACACTTTTTTTTAAAGGTGTTTTCGCGATTTGAAAAATAAAATAAAATGCAATTATTTGAAAGTGAGTATCTTAAAAAAAAGGAATATGGCTGGCTCGGGTGATTGCGTTTTGATTGGTTGCAAGGAATTTTTACAACAGCCTTGTCCCGGTTGACGTGAAACGTCCCATCTATACGTCGATTTTTGTCGAATCGACGGCGCCGCATTACCCTTTCCTCCCCTATCCTGCCGTGCAAATGAATGAAGCATATCTGCAGTTCGGGCAAGTCATCTGCAACTAGTAACTTTAACGAATCATTAAAATGGGATTCAAATCATCAATTTTCCCTTAGTTTTGATGAACCTCCATTACGCATATCGTAATGCGAAAGGGACATTTGATAAACAACATTCGAATCAAGGACATTTGAGTCCTATATTAAAGATTCGCAAAAGTGGCGATTGACTTATACGAACCGCAGATATGCTTTATGTCATATCAACGGCCGTATCCTCATTTTATTCTAATTCCATACTTTTTCAAATTTTTCTGCAAGTCCAGTGAATCCTGATTTCCGAGAAATGAGGATCGTATATCAGATTCAGGGATCTGGTGGTTGGGGATACTTAAGGTGTCCTGATTCTGACGTAAATTCTCTTCTATACTGGTAAATTTGGCTGTCTCATTGCTTGCAGTAATGCCGTCTCATTATTAAGGAGAAGCCTCTCGTTGAGCTTGAGAGCATCCCTCGTATTCTCTTCCTCGTCTTGTCTTCGTTCCTATCATGCACCCTCGGAGTCTCGTGGTACCTCTCTTGTGATATTAAAAGCGATGACAGGGGTTCCAACTGAGAGGTATTAAGGGCCGCTGACCTAGAAGAGGGTTAGACAACAAGGGCTGTCGTTCCTGAATTTCTCCTTGTCTCTGAATTGCTCTCTGAATTCCTTCCCATGCGAGAACAGCTCAACGATTCTGTCAGATTACCACAACCGTGATTAACGGCCTCTAAATGATTTATTAATTAAGCGTAAGATCTGGGGTTTTCGGATTACAATTGTCCACAAGAACATCCCCTGGGCGACCATCTGATCCCGATGATTTATTTCCCCTGAGATTTGTCGAGATTGGACTGATTTCAATTCAATTTGTGGATTTCATTTATTGAATTACGTTAACGTAGTCATTGACGCTAGTGTTATCAATCGCAAGCTATGCACACCTGTCTTTTTTCAATTTGAGGGAAAAAGTATTTCTTAATACAAAGTAAAGATGAAAAAATATAATTTTCCTGAAATTATTGAGAAAATTCGAAAAGATTTTCGAAGATTTGAGATGTCAAATGAAAATTTCAACAAAAAAGTTAATTTTCATAGTTGAAATGTCAACCAAAGAAGATGAATCCTCAACGAAAAATATAACGGATAATTGATATTTCACTCCAAAAATATTTTAATTTTTAATAAAAAAATATATGAACGCATAAAAAAATACTATTTTTCAACAAAATAGCTTAATCTTTGACCAAAAAAGTATATTTTTTAACCATTTGCATTTCATACCAAAAGAAATAAAATTTTTACCAAAAGAAACCAATCTTCTACCATATTATTTAATTTGTATGCCAAAAATATGAATTTCCAACAAAAAAGTTAATTTTGAAGCAAATAGTTGGATTTCAAACCAAAGAGATGTATATTCTACAAGGAAGATTAATTTTTTCCTGAAAAAGACAAATTTGCAACAGAGCAGTTACATTTTCAGACAAAGATATGAATTTTGAACTAAAATGATAAATCTTTAACGAAACAAGTGAATTTGTATTAAGTACGTTCAACTTTCAGCTAAGTCGTTGCATTTTGAAACAATAAATATTAATTTTCAACAAAAAATATAATACCTGGTGTTTCAATCAAACAGACGAAATTCTACAAAATAGGTTCATTTATCATCCAAAGAATATGAATTTTGAATTAAAGAAAAGTTAATTTTAAAGCAAATAGCTAAATTTTCAACTGAGTAGATTGATTTTCTGTTAAGAAGATTAATTGTCTACGAAAAAAAGATGAACTTCCAACTAAATAGTTTCGTTTTCAAACAAAGAGATGAATTTGCAACTAAAATGATGAATCTACAAAAAAATTAATTTTTAAAAAAGTAGTTCAATTTTTGAACAAGTCAATAAGTTTTTAATTTTAAATCAGTTAAAGTTGAATGTATCCCAAATTGACGAATTCTTAAGAAAGCAGTTAAATCCTCAGCAAAAATAAATTGATTTTCAACCAAGAAAAGGACGACATGTCAAAAACATGTCTTACAAACTTTTAGATTTTTTTCGAAGTTTAAGGAAATCATTTGAAAAGCGTTTCAATCTGTTAATCAATTGTATGTGAAAATTCTTTTTCTAAAATTAATATACATTTGTGCTTTGCCCAGGGATCTTCAAAAAAAATATTCTCTTGAAACCTTCAGAACTTCTTAAAAAGCTGTTTTTCGCAATCTCCAACAATCTATATTTCTTTAAAAAATGTTAAATATTTTTGGAGGTTTTCAAAACTTCTGAATGTCTTTGGAAATAATTAAATGCTTTCCTAGAATATTCTGAAATTCTGAGAAATTACAGAAAAATTACAAAAACAAAGTCTGTGGATTATTAAAAATTTTCCCAGAAATCTTATTGTCGGCACCAGTAATTTTTTTGTTACCAGTACGAACAATTTTTTTACTAGTACCCACACTAATTAAAATATTCTAAGTTTTTCCGATAATTTCATTCTTCTCATCATAGACAAATATTTCCCAATATTAAAGAATCTTTTACAATGAAAAATTTCCTCATTTTCTCATTTCTCATTTGGAAATAGTTATTTGAAAAATTCAAGCAAATTCAAAATAAAAAAATAAAAACATCCGCATTGAATGGTCGTGTTCAAAAGAGTGTTTCAGAATACAATATTCTTCTAGTTGTAGTTTCCATAAAATTTCTGAGTCAATTGTTAATAATATTAAATTTGTTGTCACTGTTTAATTTGAAAAAAATGAAAAATGTGATGTTAGGTCGACACAAAGGAGTAGAAACAAGTTTCTAGAAGTAGTTCGAAGCAACAAATGTTTAGAAGCAGAAAAGAGAGAAGAATTTTTTCACAACTTCTAAACAAGAAAAAAATACGTAATAATTTTTACGGAAATAATTTCGATTTTAACTGGTATGTGGCCCTATTATAATATAGTAAAATAAGTATAACCGAATGAAAATGAATAAAATAAAAAATTCGTCAATATACCAATGTCGTTATTTTTTCATTTCCGTCACCATTATTTTATAAATACATATTTGATATTCAGTAATATCACATTAATTATTTATTAAGTAAAAACAATAAAAATATAAATTTGAGAAACGGAAAAATTGTCTTATTGAGTGATTAATTTTTATGAAACATTCTATCCTCTTCACATATTATATCACAATATATAGTCTAACAAGCCGCTATTTTCTTTTAATAACTCTTAAATAGTATGAAAATATTCCATGCGTCGGCCATACGGTTTTATGTAGCTCGATACAGGTATTCCCGTATTATACCAAAGCTGTTTTATGCAATGCGTGTATTGTAATAATAAAAGGGGATTATAAAATAATATAGTATTCATAACCCAGTACATTAACAATTTTTTAATACTTATTTAATATACGAATCTTTAGTTTATGTGATACATTATACGATCGATTTGCAAAAGCTTGTTGAAAAAATATACGAATATTTTCAGCCAATTGAGCAACTGGAGCTTAAAAGGTCTTTTTGAATGGAAATTCTACCAAACTATCCAACATTTGTAGTTAGTGAAATCACCAGAGAACGAGGTAGGAAGTCAAATAAATCGGAAATGCATTTAGTACCTGTCCAGCACGAGAATTATATGCTGCAACTTTGATGTAGATCGTTTTCGAGCTTTTAGTTTATTTTGATTGAAATGCTTTAATGTGCACTATCGTTCCAATTTATGAAAAATGTATGTACATTTCCAACTCAGAAATCGATTTAATTTAATTTAAAAAATATAATTATTTGGGAGTAGAATTCATTATCAATGATTATAAATAATTCAAAATTTATTTAAGTTGATCGCAAATTCATGGATTGAGTCACCAGTGTACTTCAGTTTTTCTTGTAAAACGATCGAAATACACCGCACTCTCGGTTTCAGTCCAGTTTCAGGGGTTGCCTGGAAAAGCCTTGGCCACAGGTTGGGGGGGTCCAAACGTAAACAGTCTGGGCCGCCTGAACTGTTTTCAATTGGCATGCATAATATTGCGCAATATACTCGACTGAGCTCTCGCGCACTGCGGCCCTTCTGAGGTGATAGTCGACACCGACTCTCGCCCTGCGCGCTGAAAAACTGCTTGGGCCAGCAGTTTTAGGAAGACCGAGACCGGAAGGACAGAATCCGATTGGGATTGTTGGGTGTGACTCACAAGGTATAAGATTAAGAAAAATATTTTAATCTATCAAAAATTTACAATAAAAAATATTTTATAGGGTTAGTCATAAAAAAGTAACTTTTTTTCATCGGTCACATGAAAAGCAAGCTTTAATTATTATTATTTTCTGTAATGGTGATAAAAAAGATTCATAAACTATTTATTTGTCAGACCAGTTCTTCCCTACAATATTCCAGTAAAAATATTATCTTCGCGAAAAAGCAATACAACTTATGCATGCAAACAGCGCTTCAAAATCTTTCATAGAAATACCTTAATTCTGCTCAATCTTTTCAGTCAGTCAAACATATTTATTGTTTTGAAAGTGTATATTGGGTATTAAATCCTATCCAATAAAATCAGTGGAATGAAGTTTTAAAGGAGCTTATTCAAATTATAAGTGATTCTTTAATAATAAAGTAACAATTCTGTTCCAAATTTTTTCACTGGATTTTTTTTTAATTGACAAAAGGATTCCATTCATGACCCCTTGCTCATATTCAACGAGGATATTAATAAAGATTAAGAATTTTCTGCACCATCAATTTAGTCAATTAAAATTTCCAAATGAGTAATTTTATTTGATGACAAAATTTATTTTTGAATGTTTCGAAACATATTATTGATGAAAAAAAAATTTGATTATAAATGTTTTTTAATATTAAGGAATAATGCTGTCTTTAAAATTGTGCTTAGAAGATTTCAAAATATGTCGGAAAAGAATCTGGAAAATTTATAGACAACTTTTTTAATTTTTGCAGCATTTAAAAAAATGTCATGGAAACTTTGAATTATTTCGTAAGATATTTCAAAGCTTTTTAGGGATTTTCCATTTTTTTCTGAAGATTCCAGAGAAGAATTAAATTGACATTTATTCTTAATATTAGTTCTAAAAAAAATTGCGAAACATTTAAAATGATTTCCTAACACATAGGAAAAGAATATAGAAAATTTTATAGCAAAATGTTTCAATTTTGCAAGTTTACAAAATTAAAAAAAATATATTTGAATGAATTTAGGAGATATTTTGAAGTTTGGAAAAGATAAAAAAATAATTTTAAATTTAAATATATTTCAACCAAATTAAAATTGAAACTTTTTAAGAATTTTGAAAGGTTTCAAGAGAGTAAATAAAGTTTCTCAAATTTCCGGGAAAATTCTTAAGTACTTCTTATTTTACAACACTTATTTTAAGAGAATATGTTAGAAGATTTTAAGGTATTTTTTTTTAATTTTGAAGAACTTTTTCAAAATTGTAGGTAAAAATTGAATCATTTCAAAAGACATTTAAAAGTTTTTTAAAAATTTCAAAAATAATATAAAATTTTAGAAGATTTCAAAAAACTGAAAACAACATGTGGATTTTTGAAAATTTCAAAATAAAATTGGAAGATTTTTTAATATGAAATGTTTCAAGATAATAACAAGTTTTTTTCAAGATTCCTGGAAATATTTAAAATGATTCTGATTTTTTTCAAATTAATTTTGTACGAATATTTAGAAAGATTTTTGAACATTACAAAAGATTCGCAAAATTTTCACTAACAAATCTGAAAGTTTTAAATACTATTTAATGTATAATTAAAGTCCGTTTAAAAGACGTTTAGGAATTTTAGAAGTTTTTGAATTATTAAAAATCCTAAATATCCTTTGCACTGACATACATTTTCCCTACAATTTTTTACATCCTGCAAAATAAAAAAAAATCCTAAAAATTTTATAGATATTTTTTAGATATATCTTGAATCTACAAATTTTTGTTTGATTTTTTGAGAAACATAGGAAAAGTTGTTCAAAATTGTTTATTTTGTATTAAAAATGATCTTTTCCCTCAAATTATAATTTGCTTGAAATTTTGTTTCTCTCTTGCCTCAAAAATCTTTTTTGGTTGAGAAGTCAACAAATTTGTATAACATTCGTCTTTTCAGTTTGAGATATCATCTCTTAAGTTTGAGATATCATCTCTTTTTGTACAAAATTTCAACTCCTTTTATTAAGATTGCAATTTTTGTTTCAAAATTCGTATCTTCTCCATTCGAGCGATGAAGTATTTTGTTGAAAATTCGTATTTATGGATAAATTCAGCTGTTTTTCGTTTAGGATTAATATCTTCCTAGCATAATAAATCAATTATTACATTTTTCTTTGAGAATTCATTTTTTTCGGTAGAAATCCAGCTACTTAGTAAAAGGTTGAACTACCTTGTCACAAAAAGGGCTCTTCTTTGTTGAAGATTCATTTTTTTAAATTCAAAATTCTCTTTTGGTCAAAAATACAACTGATAGAAAATTAATCTTTTATTGTTGAGGATTGAACTATTTTGTTACAAATTTCTCTGTTTTGGATGAATTGGACTGTTTTCGACTTAAAATAAAAATCTGTTCAGATTGAAATATCAGCTATTACTATTCTGAAAGTTTCAAGTGATTTCAAGAGATTTAAAGAAATTTTAAGAGTATTTGAGAAGATTTTGAGGGCTGTCGATTGAAAGATATTTTTATGTAATTTCAAGATGTACGTTCCAAAGATCAAGAGGTATTTTGAAAGATTGAAAAAAAGTGAGATTTCAAAGGTTTTCAACATTTTTCAATTGATTATAGCGGATTTTGAATTTTGTTTATGTTTTCCAAAGTATTTTGAAATTATTTTACGGGATTTTATGGGATTTTACAGGAATTGTTATTATTTATTTAATACCATATTCTACTTATATTTACTCATATTTTCAAATACTAGAACATGTGAGTGAAGGGGTTTATTAATTAAAAATACGTATTTTTGAATTATTTAGCTCTTTTCAGTGCAATAGAGCTTAGTACTTCAATCATGCAACTACATAATAATCACGCGCACACCGTGCGTATTTTGCGGCTAGTTACTAAATAAAAAATAGGTAATTCTTAAATAGAATCTATCTTAAATGTAAGAAAATAATTAATCTGGATTCCGAAACTATACAAAAAAATGCATATATCATTATTAATGTTATGTTATAGTAGATAAAAGCCAATCTTAATTCATAATTAAAGGAAAAACATCTCAGATTAAATTGCCTTACTAAGTAGAAACACACATTTTTCCGAATCCCTATATTATTAGGATATTAACAGCGATACAAAATTTCTTCAAAAAAATATTGAATGTGAATTATTATGGAAATAAATTTGTCATAACGATAGACTAATTAATAATAACTAATAAACTGAATAATATAAAAGAAAAAAGCATTTAGTAAATGAACATTCAGAAAATATTCCATTATTTATAATATTTCTTAAAGTATATAAATTCTGCGTGTACCACACTGTATATTGTAATTCAAGTTATTTTATATGCGGGCATATGTCTGTAGAACCATTCACTTTTTATGTCTCTAAGATATTTGAGTAATTTCAGTGATATAAAAAGGAATTTTCTTCGACGTATTAATTATGGTGTGAAGTATACAGTAGAATTTTTTTTAATTCGAATAGATTAATACTCCAGATGAAATGTAAATGTAAATTGAATATTTAATTTTTAATAAAGTCAGCTTGTATCGATTAAAATTTTATTATGCTTTTTATTATTACAGCATTACGTTAAATCCGAACAAAGCTTTAAAACTATGTCCGAGAAATAAAATGCAATTAATAATGAAAGAAATGAATCAAATCTAAACTGTTGTGAGCATTTGCTTCTTAAGGAAATAGTATTTCGAAAAAATAAATGGACGGCGAAAAATTTTTAAACCGACCATTATAAGCATGATACTTCTGAAAATATAATGTAAAGTTTTGGAAAAGTTTATGAACACCTTCTCATGGTTCTAATTCAGCCTTCAGTGGTTGTGCTTACCGAACAAACACGTACAGAATTACTTATAGCAAAAATATATATTTTCTTCGACAGTCGACCATTAAAAAAATTAATAAAAAATTAAAATTTATACAACGTTAAGTTGCTCATTCACATATCTCGAGTGACGTCACATTGAAAAACGGTGATATTCTTAGTTACAAATTCTAATTATGGCTTCGGTTAGCCTGGATGTTAGCTTTATTCAATGATGAATCCTGGTTCAAATAAGTTGATCCAGCGGAGAGAAAAGCAAAGAGGAAAAAAGAAGACTGCTAAGGGTAATAAAACAGTAGCACAACATTTCTCATAATTAATCACCCAATACCTTATTTCCTTTCACAATTTTATTTTCATTTTCAATTTTCGTCCACCGGCAGGAAAATGTTTTTAAATGAAAATGAGATTTCAATCATTAATATCTATTTAAATATAGCAGTTTTTGTCTTTCCAAATAAAAAATATCATTACTAAGTACCTTTAACTAATATAGTAGAATCACCAAAGTTGTACCTGTAAACATTTTATTATTTGTTGTATTATTGAAAAGTGAAATTATATACATATGCCCGCGTAATTTAATAAATAATCAGACCTAAATTGCTATTATAATATACCAATCCTATAATTAGCAGTTAATTAAAGATTATTATAATTATTTTAATTATTAAAAATGAGAATACAGGATTCGAAAAAGTGTACGTATGAGCACATTAAAATAGGAAAATAGGATTCAGATTTTTATATACTTGTCTAGATCAAGCTTTTAAACTAACCTTTATTACTGCTTCCTACGTCCGCTTGGCAATTCGCCGGATCGGATAAGCAGTTTCCTTGCATCACAATGACACTCTTTATCCATATCTTTTCTGGAATATTTTTACAAAAAATATCGCTATTTCAACTTCCATATTTTCATAAGCCAACTTCAATCCTAAATCTACTCACTACACGTGGTTCACTCACACACTTATGTTTTTTGCGTCTCACGTTACTTTCCTATTTCTGGTTTTACTTTATTTTCCTTGCATGTTTACATGTCAGACACAAAAGTACACGAGATAGAAGTAGGACGCAATCTGCAATCTGAAAGAATTTTTCACCCACTCAAATACGTGGCACACCCACGATCTGCGAACATCAAGGAATAATAATCGTCGACTTCATTTTATCATTACAAAATCATGTTCCGGAAACATTATTTTTCAAATTATGTACTTGTTCTTGCAAAAAAAAAAGTGTAATATAAAAGCCTCTGAACTAAAAAACTAATTATTATATTATTTAATATGAGTTCTTTTTCAAAATTTCATTCAGGGTTTTTATTTATAATTCAGAAAACATTGGTTAAACTAGCATTCATGATAATTGTAGATACTATACACTAGTCTCGTTTATTTCAATTAACTGTCAACAATTATTTGATTTAATCCAATAACAGTTCATTAAAACGAATTCCTATCCAATTAATTGTCGTCCAATTTAGTTCGTAGAGAGTAACTAGATAAACTCAAACATGGACATCCAAGTCCATCGAAATAAATTAATGTTATCTACCATATTATGGACATTGAACAAGAATTAAAAATAATCTATTTTATCAATCTAAGAATTACTAATTTAAAAAATGCCATGTAAGGAAACTATAATTTGAATACTGGACTTTTCAATAAAAATAGGACAATTTTGCACGATTTTTCTTTAGGCTTCGCGTACATATGATATAAAATTGAAAAAAAAACCTTTATTGCGTCAAATTATTTTGGATAATAGTATCACACACTTCTTTGAAAGACTTGACCTCTTGACCTTTAAGAAAGGTTCTTTAATCTCAAAGTCTTTTTGATGAGTCAGATTTATTCTCGAGGTTTTTGGGAGCAAAAGTGCGATATTGAAAACACTATGAGACGATGATCGCGGAGCTTTTGCAAGCACATGGTTGCCGCACGTAACGTTTCGAGAGATCGAGGTTGCCGGTAGCACGACCCGTGGAAACCTGTCAGCCCGAGGCCGCAGCACAGCCTCGAAAGCCCTCGCATTTGGCTCGAATGTGGGTGAACCCGCAGAGTTTGCGCGCCGCGATCCTCGGATGACTTCGGAAAATTCCGTTTACAGACGGAAAAAGCTAAGGAGCAAGCACCCTCAAATTTTGCGAGATGAAAAACATTCTAAGATCTAATGCACGATAAGCGGAATGCAGGGTTTCAATGGAACTTCAATAAACAAGCCTGAAACTCAAATGATCGATATTTGATTAATTAAGAAGATTTCACTGACCTCAGCAGTATTCAAGTGACTTGAAATTAATCCAAGTAACTAAAAGTGACTACAAATGTTTTAAAAGACTTTAGTGACTTCTGAAGATTTTTAAAAATTTCAGATAGTTTCGGATACTTCACTGAATTCAGAAGATTACAAAAGAATTTCAGTGATTTCAAGCGACTTCGTGTGATTTCATATGAGTGCATATGAATTTATTTGAATTTAACCGACTTGAGATATTTAAGGAGATTTCAAGAGAATTCAAAATACTTTAAATGAATCAAAGTGACTTTAAGTAACTCCAGATATTTTAAAAGCCCTCAGTGACTTTTGAAGATTTTGAAGCATTTCAGATAGTTTCAGATAAATCACTGATTACAGAATATTTCTCTGACTTCAGGAGATTACAAGAGAATTCCAGTGATTTCAAGTGACTTCATGTGATTTGTTATAAATGCATATGTCTTCGTTTGAATTCAGCTGACACGTAAATTTTAGGAAATTTCAAAATAATTCAAGTGAATTCAGGAGTATTCAAGTGACTTCGAATGAATTCAAGTGACTCTAGATATTTCAGAAAATGTCAGTGACTTCTGGGGATTTCAAAAGATTTCATACAGTTTTGGACAATTTGCTGACTTCAGGAGATTCCTCTAAATTTACGAAACTTAATTTATTTTACGAAGTGTATCCGGTGTTGGGTAAGTTACTCTTTTCTAGTAACCAGTTACGATTACTTTACTGGGCGAAGAAAGGTAACTTGTTACAGTTACGTTACTTGTAACTTTAACTATTTACAGTTACTTGTAACCTCAAGTAATTACAGTTACTTGTAACTTCAACTAATTACAGTTACTGGATTAAGTTACGCTACTTTTAACACTAACTAATTACATTTACTAGATACAGTAACTTTAATTTACCTAAAAAGTTGCTTTTTTCAATTCCTCAATTTTATAATTTTAAAATCGAAATCACTAAGATGACAATTCATAAACTTACTTGAATTTTCACCCAAAAAGATGAATTTTCAACAGAAGAATTAAATTTCTCATCAAAAAAGATTTTTCAGCTACTTTTTTCAACTAAATAGTTGTATTTTCAGCAACAAAATATATTAAAATTTTTTACTGGAAGGAATGGATATCTAAGCCAAATATACATTTTCGAATAGAAGAGATGAATTTTCAAGTCATATTGATACATTTTCAACACTAAAGTTACTTTCCAACCAAAAAGTTTAATTTTCTGTCAGAATATTTGAATTTTTAACAAAATATATTAATTTTCAACCAAAGGGGTGAATTTTTATATAACAATATTAATTTCCAAGAAAAAACTTAGTTTTCACCAAAAGATATAAATTTTGAAAAGAAAAAATCGAATTTTGAACCAAAAAAGAAAGAAAAAGTTCATTAAATTGTAAAATTTTCAAGCCAAAAAGACAATATTTCTACATAACAGTTGCATTTTTGAACCGTAACTATGAATTTTTAACAAAAAAGTTACATTTTAACCAAATAGTTCAACTCTTCGTCAAAATAGTAGAATTTTTTTAAAAACACATAACGTTATTATTACATTATTATTACATTGAACCAAAAAAGATTAATTCTCAACCAAAATAAATAAATTCTCAACCGAAATTATTGAATTCTCAACGAAAAATGTAACAGTTGATATTATTTTAACCAAATAAGATTTTAATTTCAAATTAATCACAGTTGAATTAAACCAAAAATGACGAGTTAAAAAAATATCTGAATGCGCAACCAAAAGAGATTAATTTTCTACCCATAACTGACTCATGAACTACTCTTACAGGAGATATAGAAAAAATACAAAGTAACTTCAAAGTAATTAAAATTAAAGTTCTAAGTTGCAGCAAAAATCGTTACTGAGCTACGTTAGAAGATACTTTTTAGTTACCCTAAATGTTACAAGTAACGTAACTTTTCAGTAACTTAGTTACTTGTAACAAGTTACTACCCAACTCTGTTTGTAACTTGTGTCAAATTAAAAGTAGATCAATCAATATTCTGAGATTCCGCAGATCAAAGATAAGTTGCATAAATTTGTAATTCTCAGAGTTTTACAAAAATCGCTAATATTAATTCCTTTTTTGTATACTACATAATATTTCCAATATTCAAAAATCTTGGAAGAATTTCTATTCAATCAAACAAATTTTACGATACCTTTAAAGCTTTTAATGAATTTTTTAAATCTTTTGTGGCTTATAAAAATGAGAATTTGTCCTGAAAAAAACTGAAGATATAGAAACGTTACAAGATTTTTGAATACTGGAAATATTACGCTGTACATGCACATCAAAAATTAATATGAATAGATATATTAATAGACATATTGCAAATCTCCCAAAGAATATAAGGGATCCAAAACGAAGCTTCTCGGTGCTATGATTATTATGATATGGATTTTTTTCTGTCGACTCGCTCCTCATTCCATATTAACTAACTTAAGGGAATTTCAAGGGACTTCAAGTAACTTCAGGAATTTCTGAAGAATTCGCTGACTTCAGGAGAATGCAAGTGACTTCAAGGACTTTATGGGACTTTATGGGACTTTAAATGATTTCAAGTGACTGGAAGTGAATTCAAGTTTCTTCAGATTTTTCAGGATACTTGAAGAGATTTCATTACAAGTGTACACCTCACTTCACAAGTAGTCAGTCCCTTCATTATCGTCAAAGATACAATTTAACAAGAACGCTGCTGCATACCATGTAAGTTTATTGTGTCTCCTTTTCTTTTGCAGCGAACAAATCAAAGTTGAAAATTACTTGAAAAAAAAATCTCACTTGTCTCTTTCTGTGATTATTGTCTTGTAAGTCAGTTTGTGTATGAACCGAGATGCAAGATGACTTAGTGAAGCTTTCCGCCTAGGAAGATTGCTAGAGAGATTGATCAACAGCCTGAGTCGGAGCAGTGTTGTCGAATTTAGCTCATTGATATATGAAGAAAAAAATGTAGGAAAATACCTTCCCCCCCCCCCCTCCAACCCTACTCCCTTCCTCTGTCGAGTCCTGTAGATCATTAACATGTCATAATATGTATATTAATAATTATACGAGAGATAATGGTGAAGGGAAGTATCGGTAGAAAGGTGGAAGATGAGAGTTAAAGAAAAAAGGTCATAGGGTAGGAGTAAGGGGTTACAAAAATTAAATGGGGTACGAGGAACAGGAATGTTCATTCGAATATTAAGAGGGAGACAAGATCAGCTGGTGAGTGGTCATACTGTAGTGTAGGGTAAGGGAAGTTGTGCGGAGGGCGTATGTTTAGAGGGGATAGGGTAAAGGCGGAGAGAAGATATAAAGCGGAGTTTCGTATAGAAGGTGTGACGAGGGATAAGAAAAAGTATCGTGGAAGGGGAGGGAGGGATAAGGCCGAGTGTTGTGGTAGAGGGGCTGAGAAGGAATAAAGATAAGTGCTGAGAAGGAGTGAAAGGAGAAGACTATCTGGGAGTGAAACCAAGAGGAAAATGTACGGAGGACTGAAATGAGCAAAAAATGCACTGAATGAAGGACTGAGGTTAAGTCGTACAGTGGTATATAGATACAGGGAAGGAGGGGCAGACTAAGGAGACGTAAGTGGTCGAAGGGGAGTCATTAATGAAGGTATAAATAATAATATTAGTATGTTGGACTACTAAAACTTTATTTGGAGTAAGGGGAGTGAAAAGGAGGGCTCACATTCGTCAATGGTAAAGTGAACGGTGAGGGGACGGTTAAAGGAGATTAAGGGGGTAAAGGGTATACGAAAATCAGTTTTAATCGCTCAAATTTGTATTTTTTTTGTTGCTTTACAGTCCAAATTTTATTGCTTTTTGGTAACGAGCCACAAAAGCTTTCGAAATAGCTATGAATGAACATGGTCAAAAAATGATGTTTTTTTTTTAACTAGGGGAAATGTCATTCTACAGCGCATTGAACGAGTTAAGGGCAAATTTGAATTTAAACGGTAACAGTTTTATTAATTTTTACTTTGTCATTATTAACGTTATTTCCAGCTCGATATTTCCGTTCCATTCCGCTGATAACATCAACAAGCTACTGCGGGAATTCGGCAATATTAGTCGACATAAAAGTTAATTGCGAGCTCGAAAGTAACGAAACAAACGAATGAAACGAATTCGACGAAATTTGGAATATCCGAAAAGTCGATTTGGCGTTAAAAGCTTTTAAATAAACCTAACACAATACGCACAGTGTACCGTTAAAAGTGGTTTATGTGTAAGGTCTATAATCCACGTTAGCAATTGCGTTAAATGAAAAAAACGTTGCATTGTAAATTTGTAGATCTTTTTGAAATGAATAATTTTGCTCTCCTCAACATTTTCTTGCATCTTGCATAGTTTGAGTGGAAAAGTGCATTTTTAATTTTTTTTAAATCTCTTTCGATGGACAAAACCAGAACCGTTTCTCAAAAATGGCTGGTTAACGAACTCGTGCTTTCTTTGTGGAGATTTGAGATTGATGAAAACCCTCTGAGCCAAACTTTACATAAAACCGCAACACCTGAATCCAAAGATATACATTTTCAATAATAAAGTTCATTTTCAACCGAATAGTTTAATTTTCTACCCAATTGTTGAAGCAGATCAAGTTAGGAACAAACATTTACATTTTTAACCAAAACTGATGAATTTTCAATCAAGAAGATTAATTTTGAAGTAAAGACAAATTTCAATATGAATTTTTAACAATATATGTAGTTGAACTCTCAACGATGTTGTTCAATTTTCAACTGAAAAAGATCAACTTTAACTAGAATAATGAATCTTGAAAAACATTAATCTTTTAAAAAAGAGTTTAATCCAAAAGATGATGTTTCAACAAGAAAGAATAATTTTTTTAAATCGACTAGTTGAATTTTCAACTAAAGAGGTGAATCTTATAAGAACATGAATTCTCAACAATATATGTAGTTGCATTTTCAACCCAGTAGTTCAAGTTTCATCTAAAAAGATGATTTTTTAACCAAATAGTTAAGTTTTCAACCAAAAAGATGAATTCATTAGCAAGAAGATTAATATTCTACCAAAAAACACGAATTTTTAATAGAATACATTAATTTTCAACAAGATTGTTGAATTTTGAATTTAATGGGACAAATTATCTACAAAACGGTTGAATTTTCAACCCAAAAATATGATATTTTAACAAAAACGTTAATTTTCTACCAAAAAGTTTGATTTTCATAAACATAGTTTAATTTTCAACAAAAAGGTTAATTTAAAAAAAAAAAAAAAAAATTTTGGACCAAAAATGACGAATTAGTATGAAAATACATAAATTTTATCTAGTGAATATCAGCTTTCAATTAAAGATGTCAATTTACAACAAAAAATGGAATATTTCCATTGTAAATTTGAGAAAATTAATTCTGAAACAATAAAAAAATTAATGAATTTCCAACAAAATAGTTACATTTTCAACCAAAGAGATAAATTTTAAACTACAATGATGAATTCTTATGAATTTTCAATTAATTTTCTAAAAACTGAATAGTTAAATTTTCAACCAAGAAAATGGATCTTCCAACGAAGAAATGAATTTTTAACAAAATATTTGCATCCTTAACAAAATAATTGAATTTTCAACGAACTACAGATATTAGTAGACTGTTTAACTGAAAGCAGTTGATTTTTCTTGTTAGGTTCTATCAACTTGGTTCGCATTTAGGCGAAAAAATGAGAAAAGGGAGAGAAAAGGTATGTTACTTGAGAACAGAGAAAACAAGAAGAATTCTTTAAAAATTATCATTAGGAAAGTAAAAAAATAAAAATGACTAAATGTTATCTAACTTCGTAACGTTACTTCCACTGCCCTCCCCCCCCCCACTTCCTGTTACCAACTGTAATTTTTAGAGTTACCCCCTCCCCCCCTTCAAGATTGGTAACCGTTGTTCATGGGCAACCCCTAACTGCTACGTGGAGAAATCTATTACGCTTCAGAGAAGAATCTACATATTACTTCTGACTTTCGAAATCAGTTTCGAAACGATTTTGTACTATATTAAGTAACAAAGTTTCTAACTGATACCTACAAATTTGATTGTATCATTATACCGAAATCTCAATATAATTTAAGGTTTATTTGAAGTGCAATTTAGGATAATCTGTTGAATAAGAATAAGTAATTCCACTTCTCTATTATTATTTATTATCAAAAATTACGTACTTTTCTAAATTTCTTCACTCCATTATATGAATTAATTCATTAAATTTGTCCTCGTCGATGATTCTTGAAATGAGCAAGAAATGAGTCAGATATAGTATAATTAAATACAGAATGATTGAAAACCGAAATTGTTATTGTATGTTTGTTTTTCAGTTCAATTATACTTTATCTCGATAAAGTGAAATATTGCGTATTTTATTGCAGGATATGAACAAAGTTCCTCTTGATAGCTCATGTGTAAATATTGCATAGAAATTTAAAACAAATTTATTTAGAATGGTAAATAAAATTTCGTTATTCTCTGCTATTTAAAGCATCCTTTGGTATAAATTGAGTCAATTAAATTTCTCATGTCTAGAGAGCAAAATGGAACGAACAATTATTGTACCTTCGAGTAAAGAAACTCAATCAGTGCAGTACGTCAACTAACTTCCAAGTTTCTCGTTAGTACTTGCCCTTCCTTTTCTTTTCCTTTTTTTTTTCTTGAAATCGATCGAATCCTACGGCATTCTCCTATGCATACCGGATGAGAAGAGTATCACGTAACTCCAATTGGAAATTGGCATTCTCGTGGGTCCCAAAAGACCGTCAGATAAAATGTTCAGTTTCATTATCTTTCATGCTGCTGAATAGGAAAAGTGTGAGTTTCTACTAGAATTTTATAAGATACTAAGCATAGTGCAATGCAAGGCAAATCAAATTCTTTCTAAGAATTTGAATTTTGCGACTTGTAAAGGAATAAATATGTCGATTTATTTATTATCTTCAATTCTCGGTGCTAAAATTTTGTGGAAAATTACTATTTGTAAGCTTTTCGGCAGTCTATTCTCTATTTGCGGGTTATTCAGGGAAATTATGTTACTGTTGCCAATAAAGATGGAAAGATTAAGATAAAGAATATTAGTTTTTTTTATAAGAAGATAATACTTGATAGCACATTCATACGTGGAATGTTAATTTGAATCCAATATAATTTAATTTTAATAGACTTTTGAAACAAAATTGATTGAGATGAAGGGTATTATTTATATCAAATATAATATCAAGTGAATCTGGTAAACATATATTTGACTTGTAAATAACATAAAAATTACATATATGTACACAGTTCAATGTCTCATTCATTTTAACTCTCTTTCAAAATTTTTACATTTCTAATCGGACGAAAAAAATATATAACCGAGGCTCATATGGTTCGCATCATTTCAAAAGTTTTCTGCACAAAAGACAGTAATTCGAAATTTTTCATCAAACCCTTAAGGGTATGAAAGCACCGATGTTTCGGAATTTTTTCGCGGTCGAGTGGATTTCACAGTTTATTTCACATTTACTTTACGATTAGCTCGTACAATTTTTGTTTAACTCGCTACCCAGAGATTTTTTACGCTGTTTAGTTTCACATTTGAGGTCGGAATATCAAAATTAAATCGAGGCCACAAAAATGTGAAAATTCGAAATAAATCCCGAAATCTTAATTTTGATCGTTTTAAATTCAACACTACGAAATACATTCGGAGGATACGTTTCATGCAATTCCAATTACACGTTAGGATGCCCGAAAAATGTGTGATTTTGAGTTATGCAAATCCTACCACATGAATTTCTTCCTTTTGGTGAGAAAAATACTGCGATAAATTTCATTTTATTTTCAAAAAATTGTTTAGAGGTTCCGACAGGTCGTTTTAGGTCTGAAATATAAATTTGTTTAGTCCTCAATTTTTCTTTTAAATACAAATTCAAGGCTGCCAAATTTTTCACCTTAAACAGTATGGATTATTTATTGGGAAATGAACTTACAATTTTGTAAAACAAATAATAAATGTATTATCGCTTCTTGGAATACGAAACTTCGTAATTTTGTCACAATTAATGGTCTTAAATGGCCCTGGAACATTTTTCTCCTAAAATAATATGCAGAGAATTACTTTTAAAATATACGGAGAATATTCTCCATAAAAAAATGTATTAAAACTATTCACACCGGGTGAAAAAAAATCTTGAATTTCTAAATACACAAAAAATACACATTTTTACAGTGTAAAGATTCTTATAGTACTTTAAAATGTATTTCTACCTATTACTTTATTTCCAGTTTTATTTTTAGCCATAAAAAATGTAATGAAATCAGTTAGGAAATCGATAAGCAATACTTATAAAAACGCAGAAATGCACCAAAATCAGCCTTATTTAACAAGCTCACATCCGTTTTAGGTAAATGATAGGTTGAACAAATTTTGAGGTACTATATAAATCTTCAAACAATAAAAAATGTGTATTTTTGTGTTGTTCGAAATTTAAGGTTTTCTTGGGTCATCCGGTATAAATATTTTTAATTTACACTTTATGAAAAAACTTCTCCATATATTTCAGAAGAAATTCTGTGCAAATAATTCTAGAAAAAAAACTGTTTAGAGGGCATTTCAAATTGTAGTACAATTATAAATTTTGTTATTCTAGGGCCGTTTATTATCTTTCCCATTTGTATTTTTTTATCAAATCAAGAGATTATTCCTCAATACGTAACTGATACTTTCTAGGGATGAAAGAATTTTTTAGCGTTCAATTTCTTCTTAAAAAAATGAAAACAAGACTGGAAAATTCCTAGTGGAACATCTACATAATTTTTCTCAAATAAAATTAAATTTATGGCAGTAGTTTTTTCATCAAAAGGAAGAGATTTAGAGGGTATAGTGTTAAAAATTTATGAACAACCTTTTTTTTAGGTTCCCAAAAAGAATGTACGTTTTTTTGGAATTTTGCAAAATTTACGCCTTACATTTCTTTATTTTGGTAAAACATTACAGCAGTAAAGTTTCTTCCATTAAAAAAAGGAATTTTAGAGATTCCTCCAGGCTATTTCATGTATAAAAATTAGTTTCCTTAGTTGTAAATTTTTGTAAGTACAAACTTCAGGCATTCTCCTGAAGAAAGTATTTTTTGTTCATTGGGGAATAAGCCCTGGATTTTATGAAAAAAAAAATTTGGTGATAGTATTGGACCAAGAATACGAACATAGATAATTTCAATACAATCAATGGTCTGAATTGGCCCCTGAGCAATTGTTGTCCTGGAATAATATGCACAGGGTATCTTCCACAATATAAGAAGAATAATTGCCGTAAGGATTCAATTAAAAATAATATTAGAGAAAAAATTCTGTTATTCCAGGAAAATAATGTTTTGGGGTCGTTCCAGACAATTCATTAAAATGAAATTACAGGTTTTCGAATTGTAACAATAAGTTCGATAAAACCTCCAAATTTTTTTTTGTTTAATGAAATTGATATATTATTTCCTAATTAATAAGTAAATAAGAAAATTCATTTTCACACCTGAAACGGCCTGGAGAAACCCCTAAACCATTTTATTATATTAAAAGAAAATTTATGAAAGTGTTTTTTCACCAGAAGGATGAAATTTAGGGGGTAGCGTTTGCAAAATTGAAAAGACACTTTTTTGGTGGTACCCTAGTATACATAATACTGGAACATTATAATCGGTGTCACGAAGAATTTTAAAATCATTGGAAAAAAAATTGTTGTTAAAAAATTAGACCTCAAGGAAGGAATTCATAAGCACTGAGAAATGCCTCAGGTTAAGGGTCACAAGCAAAGGTCAGATCAGAGTACAAGGGTTAAGGTTCACGGGTCAAAGGTCAAAGGTAAGAGATCACAGTCAAGATGTCATCGACTGTGAGTCAGACGTGAAAGGTGAAGGGTCATCCATAGTTAGAGAATAAGAGATCAAAGATCATGTGTCAGGTCAATCTTCCAGTTCATGTAATTCCTGAGATGTAGCCTCTAGCAATGTTTGCTATGCTGCTAGAATGTTACCAGCAGATATAAAATTGATCGCGTTCGAATTTTTCTTTAATATCTCAGTAATTACCATTTTGTCAATTAGGGCAGAAGAGTAATTTCAAGACATGTTAGAATATAAACACGAAAGCACAACGAAATTACAGCGTTTGAAATGTCACAATCGGCTGGTGCGGTTCGTTCATCATGTAACAGCTTGCCAATGGGCAACATTGGAACTACATACATAACGAAGCTACGAGCCCTTTTTTTTGCTCTATAGGCTTCTGTCTCTCTTTCTCTCTGTCTCTCTTTGCGTAATTTCTCTCTTCCTCTTCATTCTCTGCCAAACGACATGTGCATTCCGAATTGTACAACGCCATCGTGACAAATTGTACTCTCCCTGGTTTGTAGATTGTAACCTTTGGTTAAAATCTTTTTTTATTACTGCTTCATAGACCATAAATCCATTTTTCGATTTATTACACACCTGTTAATTATTGTCATCACCGTAAACATTTCTGTAAATTTATAATTTATTAACCCATAGAAAATTTCTTCAGATAGTTCGCAAGGAATTTCCCAGACTTTTACTTGTTTTCGAAGCATTTCATATTCAAAGGATTTCAAAAGATTTCAAAGGCTTTAAAAAATTACACAAATTCAGAGAGCTTTCAGGGAGTAAGTGCCATCCATAAATTACTTAACAACTTTGGGAAGGGGGATGAGTGGGAGAGAAAATGTTACGATCGTTTCCATTCTGGTAGGGAGGGGGGGGGGGGTGGTGAATTAATACTGTTACGTTATATTTTCAACAAATAAGCCCTCAAGAAAATCCATTTTCAGTATTTGGATTTTGTTCCATTATTCTGTTAAAAAAATAATCATAAACAAAAATTTCCCAAATTTTGAAATTACTGCCACCCGCAAAATCATTCAACATTTTCCAAGTTTTTCGAGTGAAGGAAAGATATTTGAAAATATTTCAAGGGATTTCGGAGGATTTTCAAGATTTTCAAATATTTGAAAGGATTTTGAACGAATTTCAATGAGTTTTACGGAAATTTCTCAAATTTCCAAAGATTTCAGTAATTTTTAAGGATTATAAAGGTTCTCAATAAGGTGTTTTAATTAATTTCCCAGGATCTCAAAGAATTTTATAGGAATCCAAATATTTCAGAGGAATTTCTAAGAATTTTAAGAAATATCCTCAGATTTCATATAACATCGCAGGATTTTAAGGTATTTTATAATATTTCAAGGAAATTTCGAAGAATTTGTTCACAATAATTGAGGGATTTAAAAATATTTTGAATATTTGAAGATGCTTTTATATTTCAGCGATTTGAAGAAATTATCAAAGAATTTTGACGAATTTCATGGAATATAATTGAATTCATTTACCTTTTTGGGATTTCGAGAGGTTCTATAATATTTCCATTAAATTTTAAATAATTTATTCAAGAAAATTGAACGGACTTCAAAGGATTTCAAATATTCTGATTTTAAGGTATTTAAAACAATTTATAAGAATTAAAAACATTTCCATGTATTTTGATAGATTAAACAGGAAGCAAACATATCAAAAACATTTAATAAAGGTTTTCGATTTATGAAAATGCATAACAATATTAAATAATTGGAGATGTGTACTAGTGACTTGAAAAAGGGAAAACATTAATTTTTTCATTATTATTTTTCTACTTGATGACAGAGCTTTTTATATGTCTAATTTTAAAGGGGAGTATAGTTCGCTTTTTCATGTTTGAAATTGTTTTAATTGTATATCCTTTCATTTCAATAACTTCTATAAGTATTTGGTTGTCTCAGGTAGTAAGTAACTATATTGTATATTTCTTGCTATACATTTCCATTGACTTCACTTATTTACAAAATTATGTTCTTACCTTTTTTGGGATAGGGATGGGCTCAAAAGTTTCTAGTAGGTATCAAAATGACTTCCTAAAATATTGAGGAAAAAAAATCTCTCTGTTCGCACAACACGGTGAAAGGTTAAATCACGAAAATTTTAATCTTTCTTGTTATTTCTAGCCGAATGATTTTTGTCTCTGCTCGAATAAACGGTGAAAGTTGTAAACTATGACAATATTGGTGCCTATGTATAGACCTCACCAAAAATTATCTCATGTTTGTGAACTAAAGTTTAAATACCGAATGGTAAAAAATGGTATTTTTATCGTGATTTTCAGGTCAATAACTTTCATTTATCTAATCCGGTTGAACTGTGAAATCTTGTACTATTATGTCATACATTCTAATATTATTAGCTCAAAAATAATGACGAAAATTAAACTTTTCGGGATTTTTATTATTTTCGGTATTGTAACTTCAGTGTGCGGCCAGAAGATAATTTTTAATAAGGTCTATACTACATATGAACTTATGTTATCGTAATATACAACTTGTATGGTTCACCCGGTCAGAAAAAAAGTAACGGACCTGAAAATAACGAGAGAAATACCATTTTTCCTGATTTTACTATTTTTTGGTACATCAAATTTAGTCCGCGAGAATAATATCATTTTAAATGAGGTCTTAGGAACTTATGCCATTATAGTATACAACCTTTGATGTTCACCTGGGCCACAAAAAAAAATTATTCGATTGAAAATAACGAGAAAAATATCAGCTGAGAGAATTTTTCTATTTTGCTCAAAGTTTTAGGAAGTCGTTCTGGTACCGAGTAAAAACTTTTGAGTTCCTCAGAAAGGGAAAGACTAAAATTGATTTTTTTATACGCCCTGCAGGTGAATATCTTTATCGGTTTGATAAAATAAAAGTTCCTACTTCTTGTTAGCAAACAGAATTTTCTTCTTTGAAAAGGAGGATCAGTGTTTAATGTTTTGAACAATGAACCAATTTTGGTTCCAATTTGCACTATAAGTAAAAAGTCTTTTCTGAAACTATTCACAACCTTTTCTGTAAAGAGAAAAGTCCTTTTTCGTGTTGGATCCGTCAGCAAAGACTAACATGGTGCATTTGAGAATGTAGTAGAAGTCGACTCGTTCGTACTGACTACGAGAAATTCAATCCTGGAGAAACTGCTAATACCGCCTTTCTACCACCTTGTTCTTTAGTTAGAAAAAAAGTTATTAAGGAAATAGATTGCAACATGTGTACTAAATTCGAATTCAATAAACTGAAATTTCCAATTAAAAAATCTGTTTAATTGCAGGAAACTCATTGTAAGAAATAATTCTCACAAATTTAATCGTAAAGTTAATTATAATAGTATCTTATTAATAATCACTAGTACTTTAAGATTATGTAAAATTTTGAAAAATGCACAATATATCAAATATAATAAAAAAGATTAAATTTGTATTATTTTTAATAAAAGCGCTTGAAATTGAATAATTTAAAATTGAAAGTGTTTAAAATTTAATAATTCCAAGTCGGAAAATCTCAAAATTAAAAAATTTCGGACTGAAGCGAAAAAAGTTAAAAATGGTATTATTTCTAATTGAAGGGATTCAAATTTGACATTGGAACCTGAGTCAAATGTTTTAAAGCCAAAGTTCGTGAGATTCTTGAAACTTAAGTTTAATAATTATAAATGGGAAACACTACAAATGAAAATATTTCTATTGCGGATCCTGGGAAATTAAACGCAACCGAACTTCACTTGAAACTGAAAAAAGTTTTTTTCTCCAAGAAGTGTGATATTAAAACTTTTTTATACTCAGAACCTTTGAAATTTCAATTATTTTAACTAACTTCAAGTCGCTTACAGATTAAAAATTTTCAAATTATACTTTTTAAAATTCAACCCTGTCCAGTTTAAAACTTATAAAAGGAAAAAATTGAAAATTCAGCGTTCAACATTAAACTTCAGAATTCTCAAATTGCAATAATTCAAAATAAAAAGAATTATTGAATTACTGGGGTATCAATTTTGAGTTCAAATAATTTAATTTTTAATGCTTCATTTGAAATTATTATTTATTTTTGTGATTTTCCAATTATATATTTTGAATATGACATATTACATACTACATATTACATTGAGAATCAAAACATTTTCAAAGTAGTAATATTTGAATGAAAAATTATTGAACTTAGAACTGACTATATCATCTTGTTGATCAGCTCGTAGCATCAAACTTCAAACATATAATATAATATAATATATTATAATATAATATAATAT
>CAKNXH010000412.1:49187-79552 GCA_932178445.1 Andricus quercusramuli
TATAATATAATATAATATAATATAATATAATATAATATAATATAATATAATATAATATAATATAATATAATATAATATAATATAATATAATATAATATAATATAATATAATATAATATAATATCATATATTATGATATGGTATGGTATGGTATGGTATGGTATGGTATGGTATGGTATGGTATGGTATGGTATGGTATGGTATAATGTAATATAATGTAAGGTAATGCAATGTAATGTAATATAATATAATATAGAACTGGTTTTGCTTAAAATTAAATAATTTGAAATGAAAAACTTCAAGCAATATTATAATAAATCCCAATTCAAATAATTTTTACTACTTAGCATTTGAAACGTAGAATTAATCAATTTTATGACTTGAAAATAAATTATTTTCAAATTTAAAAAGTTTTCAATTAAAAACTAAAAATTACTAAGAAATGGTACAATATCAAATTTAAAGTCTGTCAAAGTGGAAATGCACAGCTTTCAAAACTTTAAATAAGAAATTTTCATTTCTTTTTTTCTTTAATTTAGAGTTTTATATTGAAGTTTTATATTGAAAAGTTTTATATTGGAATCTCCTGAATTCCTAAAGTATCTTGAATTCGTTAAAAGCTCTAAAATCCCGGAAATTCTCTAAATTCAATCTAATTTTTGAATCTTCTGATGTACTGAAAGCCTCTGAAATCCTTCAATTTGAATATTTATAATTGATTGCATTTTCTGAATGCGTCAAAATCAAGATATCTCAGAATTCGGAGGAATTCTGTCAATTTCAAAGAAGTTGAAATAATTGAAAAGGATTTGAAAGAGTTTAAAAGCATTCCAAGAAATTCAGAAGAATAAAAAACCATTAAAAACTGAATATTTTGAAGTTAGGTTCCTTTAATTTTTCGAAGCCCTTTCCACGTTAATCTGTGAAAACATCGAACAAATTTTCTTGAGAAATGAAACCACGCCTTCCAAATTATTATTACTTTTTTGAAAGATTAAGCTGTACAATTAGAACATTTGAAACACAATTAACCTTTTTTATATTTATATCATTACTAATGGGCAAAGCAATGTTTCCTGCGCGCTTTATAATATTTCTAGTTATTATTAATTCACAATCAAGAGCGTAGGATTAAAAGTGAAAATATTTTAAACATGAAACTTTGATCTAGAAATAAGATAGAAAGGTGTCAGTAACTTACAGAGGAAGGCTCGATCGAATAATTCAATTTTCATCCTACTTGACATTCCGGAAATACTTCAATTAGTAAGTCTCCCTCATGTAGTTGCGTCGATTTATTTCGAAGCTGGATAAACGTATCAAATGTAACCAAGTACCTTTGACACTAACGAGGTCGTTCAGTTAAGCTGCTCTACCATGCAGCTGAGAACATCGAGAGCGACGTAATGAACTTTACGTGCTACAGAAATGATCTACAATGCTAAAATTTCCAGCTTGTTTTATTTCTTTTATCAATTTAATGCTTTTTATTAACTCTAGGAGTATTTTTCAATTACATTTTTTAACGAAAAAGGAAAATCCTAATCGAATTTTTGCATTTTTTTCAATAGTTCTCATAAGATCTGATCTGATCGCACTGAAATTTTCTTTATGGAAGCGTTTTCGAAATAGCAATGTTCAAAATTTTTTTCAATTTTTCGACGTTTTTGAGCATGTCTCGAGTTCTAATTGACCGATTTCCCTAAACGAGCACTCAAATTGCAGGCAACTGAATCCTGTACAACTTTTTGTTTCACAGTTTTCAGATCGTTCTAGTAGTTCAGATGCTAGCGGTTTTACTATGTTGAACAAGTTGTATTTTTTGGCAGAGACGAGATCGACAATTCATATATCGTCCTGGTATGAATAGAAATCGCAAATATTAGCCAAATTATTAAACTCGCTAGCATCTGAACTACTGAGTTGATCTGAAAACTTCAGGAAACGAAGTAGTACAGGATTCAGTTGCCTTCAATTTGGGTGCTCGTTTAGGGAAATCGGTCAATTAGAACTCAAGACATACTCAAAAAAGTCGAAAAATTGAAGAAAAAAATGTCGAACATTAATATATGGAAAAAGCTTCGATAAAAAAAATTTTTAAGTGTGATTTTCGTGTTTAGTGAACGAACATACATAGAAAAATCACAGTCAGATAGGGTGAGCAGAATTTTTTTTTAATTTTGTAAACTATTGTAAGAAAAGCTATACAAAAAAGTATCAAAATTTTAATAAATTAAAGAATATTATTCAAAAAACTAAAATAGTATAATAAAATATATTATCAAAATTAAATTCTGGTCTGGTGTTCGTCCGTCCTATTTTTTCCCCATGAGGGGAAGTGATGGAAGTGGACGGAACTGAGGGGTGATGAAGTTGGAGAAGCTAGGGTGAATTACGAGAGGGGAAGTAGGGGTAATTTTGGTAGGTAAATTAGGGGAAGTGAGGGGGGAGAGTAGGATTAATGCGAGGTGTGAAATGAGGGAAAGTAAGGGGAGATATGAGGAGGTGTAGTAGGGGAAGTGAGGAGAAAAAGGATTTCGTAACATATCAAGACGGAAGTTAGGTCGTCAAAACATCCCTCTTCCATACTTTCTCTCCCATAGTTCCCCTCCCCTGCACCTCTTAATTTCTCCTTACTTCCCCTGCATCACCTCTCCAAATTTTACCTCACTTTTCCTGCTACCCCGTTCCCTCATTTTCCTTATTTTTCCTCCCCTCAGTTCCCCTACTTCCTCTACTTTTCCTCATTTCACCTCACCTCCCCTCCCATTGTTTCTTCTCGCTTTCCCTACTTCTCCTCACTTCTTCTCACCTATTTTTCCCTCATTTCCCTTCACATCCCCTACTTTATCTCTAGGAATGAGAAATTAAAACCCAAGGAATGAATTTTCAACTGAAATTATGATTCTTCAACCAAAGAAAGGGATTTTTAATGAAGTGGTTCAACTTTCAACCAAATAGTTAAATTTTCAACCAGAGAGAAATTTCAAACCGAAAAATAATAATTTTCATCAATAAATGTAATAATTTACATTTCAACTAATCAATTTTTCAATTTTAAATCAAAAATTGACGAATTGACCCCGTACATGCAAGTACTGGTAGAAATCTTTTTCAACGGGAAAATATACTGATTCCTCATTAAAAGTACAATAGTTGAGAAATATTTGTTAATAATTTTCAACTAAATTATGTGCAAAAAGCAGTCTTAAATAGTCGAAAATCATGATTTCATGTAATTTATTTAAATTTAATGGCAATTTACGTTGTACAAGAATACTTTAATTGTTACGTAGCTTTCGAAAGATAATCATAGGTGCAAGTTTTAACTAGTTGATATTTTTCCATCAATGAGAAAATCGTTACCAATAAGAAAAATATCATTTAATCTAATAAAAACCTGATTCATTCACCTGATTTCATTCAGACCTCAGGTATCAAAGAGATAACGTCGTCGCTTGGTCGCCGCTCCCACCTGTCACCTGTTTTCTTTTCCTTGCCTTTATAAGGGTGCTGTGTGAGCACCGAAACGTTGGTAATGTACATTCGCATGCCTTTTTATTGTGATTTGATAATAATAAAAATAAAAAAGACGAAAGAAATAAAAAAGAGAAGGAAGGGGATGTGGTTGGTTGCCTTCTCATTTTTCTTCCCTCTTTTTTATTTTTATCCAAAGAAACAAATTTTTTATTTTGTTTTTTAGGAATTACAATAGGAGCATTTTGTGGTGTTTGTCTAAATTTGATCGTTGAATTCTTTTTGTTTTTTCTTCAGGAATTCTATATATTGAATTGATTGTTGGACGTTAAATGGGATTTTGAATTTGATTTTAGTCTGATTTAAAATTCTTGATTTTCAACCAGATTTTTCTCCTTTTTGAATTTTAATGGCAACTTACGATATATAGAAATTTTTTATTACTGTATAGTGTTCGAAGGATAATTATAGTTGCAAATTACAATTTTTAGAACTTATTTCTGCTATCGAAAAATTGATTTATCACCATTTTGACAAAAATAAAATATTAGGAATTATTTTGAGCTTTATCTTGGATGCGCAAACATAAGATATATATTCTTCATCTGAAAGATTTTGTAGGAAATCCGAGTAACAAACTACAACTTTCGCGACCCCACTAAATTTGAAAGAAATATTTCGCTCTGCTCTAATCCGCAATGAATTTAATAAAAATCAGAAAAAAATGTTAGTCAACGTTCACAATATCTTTGGGATAACTTTATTTATTTCGTAATTATCAGACAGAAAAATCGACTAAAAATGGACAAAAAATTCGTACTTCTGCTCGGGATGCAAGACTATCGTAGTCGATAAAAAATTCATATTGAACAAAAATGTAACTCGAAATCCCCATGTAATTTATGGCAATTTTTGTTGTTGTTCACTAACACCAAGGTGAATTTCTATCCTGAAATGTTGTCAAAATGATAGAAAACTATAATCAGCAAAAAAGTCATTCTTCCATTTCGTATTTATTAGAAACAAAAATCTACTTTTTTCGCAAAAGGCCTAATCAATTTTTCAAATTTTTATCCTAATATGTTGCGTGCTACAAATCTAAACATCATTCGTCATATCCAATGAGGTTTTATTATGATGTGTCATTTGTAATTTTAGGATATTATTTGTTATTATTTAAACATAAAAATATACTTCCCACAATAAGGAATAATTTGTTAAATTCTTATTTTAAAATCTTCTTCCGATAGCAGATAGCAGACAACTATATAACAAGAAAAAATGTCAGCTTGTTTTAATCTATTCTCTTTAAAAACGTTTTAATTTCGTATAAGTCGCACGCAAAATTGAAATGTCAAAAATTCTCAATTGTGCTTAATTTACGAATTTATTAATTGAAATTAATTGCAGAATTTGAGTGTCTGGTTTCTTCCACTAGATATGAAACAAGTTATAATTTACTTTTCAAGTCAGTATCGTCAGTTAGGTTGAAATTACATTTGGATTTTAAAGCACCGTCTACATGAATTCATATGATTTTCTGACTGTAATCAGCTTCACGCAAATTCATACCACCCCCTTCTACCTTCATTTACAAATTGTAATGCGAAAGTTTAATCCTATCGCAGCTTTGAATGGAGTATACTAAAATTATCTTACATACATCTCTCCCAACCAATGAAAGGTACGAGCTGTTGTACAAAATTCTATTAACATGAAAGTTCTGGCAAACTTGGAACCCATAATGACGCAGCACAGCAATTCAAAACTCTAGTTTTCAATGGGAACCGTACTGAATGCGAAACATACGTATGTACCGTCCCGTCGGTTTTGTGTTGTTCCTGTTTCCACTTCCTATAAATGTGGCTTACTATCGATTTTCAATTTCCTTTCCAATTTGGAGACATTCACTTGCAAAACTTTATGAAAAAGTCTGTGAATATAATCTCAATCTCAACTACCATTTCTTAATAGCATTTGCATAATATTTTGCGCAGTATTGAAAGTAAGAACAGATCTATTAAGCTTTAAGATTTTCAGTCCATGAAATTTAAAAAATGAATTTCAACATATAAATTTGAGTGTAAAACAAATTTTTAGTACCTAATTTCAACGTTACCTAATTTGAACATTATTTACTCCAAATCTCAAAACAATGGACGTAGTCATGAAATAATTTTAGGCGCGCCTTTGACCTGCTTTAACTCTAGAAACAATATGCGCAGACATAAAATAAGTTTGAGTATTGAATCAAAAAAATGTCGTTGAGAATACAGACGATACAACATTTTCTTGATCTAAGAAAAAAAAATTTCTTAAGAAAATGTACTAGATTGAAGAATCTCGATTTTCTTTACGTAAGTACATTTCCTTAAGACAAAACAAATTTCCGTGGATCATGAAAATATTGTATCGTCCATATTTGTAGCGATATTTTTTGATTCAATGTTAATTTGTTTGTTCTGTGTCGACGCCCCTTTTACCTGCTGCAACTATGGAACTAATATACGCAGCCGTAACAACATTCTATTCGCCCCTTTTACTAGATGCTACTCTAAAAACTATATGCACAGCCATAAAAAAATCCAGGTCCCCCCTTCACCTCATTCAACTACAAAAACAATATACCTAGCCACAAAACCAGTTTAGATCCCTCTTTTACCTGCTTCAACTCTAAAAACAATAGAAGTTTTCATCAAGCAAGGTTGGCCGCCCCTTTTACCTGCTCGAGCTCCAAAAACAATGAACTTAGGCATAATACAAGATTAGGCGCCTCTTTTATCTGATCCAAATATAAAAACGATATACTAAGCCATAAAATAAGGGCAGGCACCTTCTTTGCCTGCGCCAACTATACAAACAATGGGCGCAGGCACAATACAAGGCCAGGTACCCCTTCTACGAAATCCAATTATGAAAACAAAAGAAGCTGTCATGAAGCCAGATTGGGTGGCCTTTTTTTACCTGCTCCAACTCTAAAAACAATGGACTTAACTAATAATAAAAGACTATGCGCCCCTTTTATCTGCTCCAACTGTAAAAACAATGGGTGCAGACCTGATTCCAACTATGAAAAACAATATACTAAGCCATAAAATAAAGTCAGACACCATCTTTGCCTGCGCCAACTATAAAAACAATAGACTGAGCCATAATACAAGATAAGGCGCCTCTTTTACCTGATCAAACTATGCAAACAAAATAAGCTGTCATAAAGCAAGATTAGGCGCCCCTTTGAGCTCATCCAACCATAAGAACAATGTACTGAGCCATAAAACAAGGACAGACGCCTTTCTTGCCTGTGCCAACTATAAAAACAATATCCGTATACAATATTCCTATTGGTCAAGCACAGTCAGAATCTTCATTAATTCGAATTGTCTGCTGACCAGTTTTTTCATTCAAGTTTGAATTTTTAGTTTAGGTCAAATTATCCCAAGTAGGCCACCATAAATGGAAAGTCGTTTTTCCCGCTCAAAAATAATTCTTTTAATAATCCTCATGTTTGAATCAATTTAACCAGGTTTAGGTCGCAAACAACATTTTTTTTGGAAGTTATTTACAATGGAAATATAATTTTAGGGGGGCGGCGGCAAATGCGGCGCATATAAAGGAAAATGCACGATTAAAATTCAAATATAAAGTAAAAAATTGTAATAAAATATACTTTCTTTAGGCTAATATCTTACCAATGCTATATGCATGGAGATAATTCAATTGAAGTTAATTAAAACAGTTAATTAATGTGTTTTCCAAAAATAGCATCTGCGCCAAGTTGTCCTACCTTGTTTGTTAATGTGGCACGTTCCGAGTTCAGTTCATAATTATCGAAGAAAAAAAAAATTACATATTTGAGGGATTATATCTGCCGTTCAAAGTGAAAAGATACATAAGTGACATTGTCGCTTAGGTCGACTTTTCCATTTCCAAGTTTAAGAGAATAACCCTAAACCGCAAAGTCACTTATGTATCTTTGTACCTTGGACGGCAGAGATTGTCTCACAATAATTTGAGGAGTACTAAAAATTTTGTATTTTAAGATAAGCCTACAGACGTTTTATAAACAATAAATCAAAATTATATTAATAATAAGTAAAATTTATTCTTTTCCAAAACACTTATAATGATTGAAAATTCAAATAATATCACTACTCTAAACCTTTTAAATATTTATTCTGTCAGAACAAACCTAACCCGAAAACTTATGAAACGATTTCAAAATACAATTATTCTAAAACAACTCTAAAATAGACGATAATTATTAGAATAAATCTTTTTTATGCATATTAGAAACGAAATTTTATTACTCTGAGTAAATGTTTCTTACCTTCTCACCATAAACCGGCACTTTGTTACTACAAAATTATCCGAGCAAAACAAACCACAAAATTGTGCGCCAAGTTACCTGCCGATTTTAATCCCGAATGCGCCATATTAGTCGCACGTGAAAAGTATTCAATAAAGATTTTTTACATAAAAGTTCATTAATTTTACTCAAAATGTTGAACTTTAAAGCAAGAAACTCTGAAGAGTATATTTCCAAAAAATTTGATAAGTTTACACGAAACTTCTGTAACTTTTTACTTGTTTTTAGCTACTTTGAAAATACAAGCGGAAGAACCAAAACTAACTTTTCGTCATAAAAATCAGGCAATTAATTTAATTATCCCAATTTTTTAATAATGTAACGTTGAAAACATATATACATGTAATGAAACTACCTCCACAAGGTATTCGAAGTTAATATTCGAAAACTCGAACGCGCCACATTAGCCACCGCGCCGCATTCGCCGCCGCTCCCCTATATCATAAAAGCTTAAAATTTTAATTTGTTTTCATTAATTTTGTAGATTCTGTGACTTTGATGGTTTCTTTATCGGAAAAAAGTCATTGCAATAAATTGTTCAGTGTTTTAAGTACTACGTCTAACAAAGGCCAACCCAATCTGTCCATTCTTTTGAAATTTATCGTGCATATAGACTAAAAATTTGAACACACACACACCCACACACAGCAGACTCATTTGCAAAAACCTGTTTTTCGGGTTTAGGAGGTCTTTAAACGTGATCATTTGTCAAAAATTGGAGGGGGGGGGGGATTTCTCACAAATCTAATACCTTCTCTGATGATAACGTAAAAATTTAATTTGTTAAAAAATGTATCAATTGTTCATAAAGAAATTGAACTTCATTCAAAAGAATCATAATTACTATTCTCTTAACAAGACTGACGTTCCACATGATTTGAGCGCTTTTGCGCCACAATGAAAAATGTATACCCCGTGAAATAATAGAAACCACTTATTATTTCTTTTCGCATTTCTCTTCTGAACAAATTCAGAAGCAAGATTTCTCGAATATACTTTTTGAAAAGAAATTTCAAGTTCACGAGAAAAGTGCTGATCATGTAGTAAACTTGAAATTTTATTGTTAATAACTTTTGCAAAAAATTTTGTTTGCGAGCGAAACCTACGGAAATTTTTGACCCAAACTAAAAATGTAAACTCGAATAAAAAATACTCTTTTTTATTCCTGTGTCATGAAACAATTCGACGGGCCTCTTTTACTTGCTCTATCTACAAAAATATTATATATGCAGCCATTAATCAAGACCGCGTGTCCCCTTTACCTTTTCCAATCATAACCACAATATACGTAGATATAAAACAAGTCCAGGCGCCTCTTTATATATGTGATTCTCAAATTGGTGATAAAATTTGAAGTGCTAGTAATATAAAAAATTCAATAGCAACCCATAATTTTTTTACATTCGCATCATTTATGACTGAGAAAGAATTAGAATTGTCTGAAATTTGAATCTGGAAAAAGTGAACGGATCGAATGGAGCTTGGACACACTTTTGTTAGGACCCAAAATAAAGAACTAGTTCGTTAACCAGCCATTTTGGATAGAAATTTAAAAATTTGGAGCATTTTCAAAATTTTTTATGCTACTTTTTTAAGATTAAAAATTTTTATACACGGCTATTTGTAGTACTCAGAAAGCCACACAATTATTTTCGTGACTTTTTTTGATTAAAAAAAAATTATCAGAGTTATAGCATTTACAAAATTTTAAAAATCAATCTACAATGAACATTTTGAGCCAAACAACGCATGATCTGAAAAAAAGTAATCTGAAGAAAAACGTTGCTCTTCGAAAGCCCTACACGATTATCACACCAATTTTTTTAATTTTCCTGAAAAATCGAAAATTTAAATTTTGAACGCACAAAAAATACTGAGAAATTAAAAATTCTATTTTGAGGTCAAACTATGCAAGATACGGAAAAAGATGAGAAGACAAAAATTGTGCTCCTAAAAAAAGATGTACAAATTTGTTTTTAATTACTTTTTGATAGGATGCGCATTTTTGGTTGTATTCGTAAAAAACGATATTGAGAAAAAAAATTAAATTTTCAGATATGTAAACGACGAAAGCTACGAAAAAGATAAATGGAAAAAAGTTTCTCGCGGAAAAAAGAGATACAAAATCGTAAATGGTTAATTTTTGATAGGATGCGCAGTTTTTGTTTAAATCGTGAGAATATAATTGAAAATAAAACAATTAAATTTTTGAAAGAACGACACAAGCTATGGAAAAAAATCAGTCAACAAAAATTGTACATCCAAAACACATCTCTAAATTTTGTATTAATCACTTTTTGATAGAACGTGTAGCTTTACTTCAGTTCGTGAGAAATAATATTAAAAATAAAGATGAAAAATTTATGGAAAAACGGCAAAAGGTACGAAAAAAAATTTGATGGAAAAAAGTTTTTCACTCAAAAAAGAGATTCAAAATTTGTTATAACTCATGACATTTTCATTATGTATGATTGGGAAAGTATTAGAAATCAAGCGCGTGGCCCGAGTGTCATGATGAGAATGCCCAAAAAAAAATCTCCAAATTTGAGAAAAATCGGTTAATATATTAGGGGTGGCGCAAAGACCATGAAGTTTCCCATTTACTTAACGTGGAAAAAGTCAGCTTTTTTTGAAATCTAATATTTAAATGCGATAATATGTTACAAATAATTCCGTGTTACAGTAAATGGTTCAGAATTCGTCAGAGAATAGGAATCAATCATAAATTTTGAAGTTGAATAATTTTAAGCCACTTTTATGGGTCCCCAAGGAAAACCTCATAAGTGACAAATTTGAATTTGACGTAATATTGCGATTTTATTTATGCTTTTTAAAAGATTTTTAAAAATAAATTTTTATTAATCGGTAATTTGAAAATACCCAGTCATTTTGTAACTAACATTGAATTGTTTGAACAATTTTAATTCATTAAAACATTCAAGTGTATTCTTGAAAATCAAAGTAGAACATAAAAATATTCGAATCTTTCGAAAAATGGCAAAAATAAAATACGTGAACAAAAAAATTGTTCCATCAATTTGAATTTGTTAAAAAATCTACGAGTATTCATGATATACAAATGAGTACTTGAAAATATTAAAATTTGGTAAAATATATACTTGAAAAAATACGTATTATTTAAATAATTGTAAAATGATTCAATCAAATTATTTCATTGTTATCATTGATTAAATAACTCATAAAGTCTAGAAAATACGTTAGTTTCGCGATTTGAGTGAAATAAAATTGAAAAAAATCAAAATTGTTTAAACAACTGAATATTAGTTAACGACTGAGTGGGTATTCTGAAATTACCGATTAATGATTATTTATTAACAAAAAAGTTCTAAAAAGCGTCAGTAAGCTGCAATATTACGTAAAGTTGAAATTTCTCACTTACGGGGGTTTCTTTGGGATCCCATAAGAGTAGCTTAAAATTATTCAACCTCAAAATTTATGATTGATTCGATTTTGCTCAAATTTAAAGGAGATTTTTTCTTTTGGGCATTCGAACAAAACTGAGGGATGATAGCAGAAAAATTCGAAAATTGAAAAATGAGGGCCACCCTAATGTAAATACATACAAAAATTGGGATCTGAATGAGACGTTTTTGATAAAGTTTCATTCAAGCATTGCAAGTGCGAAGAATAAATATCTGAGCGCGAAGCGCGAGATCCGCCAGACGCGCGCTTTCAAACTTGGGAGCTGTACACATAGCGCGCGATGAGAATATGCACCCGTGCAGCGGTCAGATTTTTCTCCTAATTTTTAACATACTTATTATTATTCTCTACAAAATGGTCACAATAATCTGAAAAACACGTATTGTTTCATATTTTCAACGTATAAAGGAACAAAAGTATAATTTTTACCAACTGTTTAATTGAAGTAAATATTATTACAAAATTTTTAAAGTCTTTTCTTCGATTTTCATAATTTTTGTATTCATTTCCGTACATACCTTTCTTTAAATGAAAATTGGAGATAAAATTACATTATAAAAACAGAAATATCATGCAAATCGTTTAGTGTAATATTCTGTGAAATTAAAACTAAATATCTTGTTTCTGAGGGCAAAAAAAACATTAAATGAGCTTCCCGGCGAAGTCCCCTTTGGTAATCAGATGACTTCTTATAACCACAATCTATCTTTTTTAAATATTAAAATCGAATTGATTCAACCATTTATGCCTATTAATTGCCGCCCGACAGCATATATACATCATGCATATGTGCGCATCCGCATCAATGGATCGTTAGATCTATTAATTTTTGTATAATTTTCTAACCTTCAAAGACATGTCAGAGGCGTCTGGAGATTTAAAGAAATTACTTTTACATACTACCAAGTGCTGTGTCTTGGATTCACGTGTGTTGTATCATGAGACAGGTATTTATGTAGATATATATGTCGAATAATTCATGATTAATTACATTTTTGATTATTTTACCATTTTTTGATCATCTAAATGTACGCGCTTTTTCAACTTAATTCCTACCTCAAATTCAGTTCCCATTAATTTTAATTACAAATAGTTCTATTGATTATTTCTTATTTTCTGAAGGGCCTGTTTTCTAGGTGTCGTACATTTTTAAGTGATACGATAATTTCTTATGACCTTTTAATAAATTATTATTTATTATGTGGTTTCCAGTATATAGGAGCTCAAGTTCACCTTCGATCACCCATAAACAATAGACGCATTAATAAAAAAAATTCTCTTTCGAATAAACAATTAACTCGGCAAATAATGAAGACCAAAAAGTGGAATTGTGACAAAATTATTCAATAGATCCCCTTTCAAGAAAAATGAAATCCACAATTATTAACGAAACTCATTTTATCCTTCTAAATAAATCTTATACATTCAATGTTTCTGTTACAGTGAAGACGATAATTGTGATTTATTACTGATTTAATTGCAATAAAATTGAGATAAGGTATTATGTTTAACAATGAAAAACCTAGAGTCTAAACAAAAGAAAAAGCTCGAGTTTTGACTTTATCACGGAGAATGAGATCACGTGTACGGTTTGATCACGCGATCCACCGTTTCCCATAAAATGTGTGTTGTATTTATACAGCAGCTCGAGTTCTTCACGCTAGATCACGTGTGCACTGTACATGCTTCCTTATTTGCGCTTTCACCTACAGGAAACGGTGCTTTATTCGTTATCGTGGAAACATGGAAAGTTTAAGCGTTAAACGTGCTAAACCACAAGGTTGTGGGAAAATAGAGGCTGCTGTTCCACAACTTAATAATAGGAACCCTAAGTTATGTTAGTATTCTGTCATTCAGTAATCACATTTCACCCTTTATTATATAAACGACTTACATTCTACTACCAGGCAACAGCCTGCCTACAGATTTCCATTACTGTTTGTGATTTTTGCATGCAAAGATGAAGAAACTATTTTTTCAATCATATCTGCTGAAATTATCATGAAGTTCCTGATTAGATAAACTGTCGTCGAAAAAAACGAAATTTTCTGTCGACAAATGCATGTATAATTAATTTTTTTGATAACACTAACAAGAATAATCTTAGGAGAAATTTTCTTAATTATAATATTGTTGTCATGCAAATTTCTTTCAATATGACTAAAGAACGTAAAATTATTGAAAATTATATGAAACACACTTTCAACAAATAATTCTTTATAACAAATTTTTGTGCTTATTGTTTCATAGTAAAACATTTTCAACTACTGTAACCCTATGAAATATGGTCGATTGAAACAATATTCTTATTATTTACGAGTAACGAGAACGTTTAAATAGAAAAATGGCAATCTTTTTGTGACATTTGTTTACTTATGAAAAATTGACAAATTTAATTCAAAATGCGGCTCCGCAACTCTCTGCAAAATTTTATCAGCTCTCATTCAAATTTCCGACGTCTCAGTCGGTTAATATTTGTCGGCTGTACGTATTTTGAATAAAAAAAGTAATTATTCCCCTTTGTGCAGCCGTACGTAACCGTGTAGTCAGCCATAAGCTTCAGTAATCAGTTAGGAATAATTAAAAATATTCAAATATCACATTTTACAGTCCATAATTCTCTGAAACAGGGTAAATAGGGTGATTTTTCACAAAAAGAGGGAAATAAATTTTTTTAGGTAAAATTAATATATATGTACCATATTGAATTTTATATGAAAGGCTTTAAATTATTAAGATGGCCGGCCAGAGATTTTCTACCAAAAATTATGAATTTTTAACCCTAAAAGATGAATTGTTAGCAACAAAATATCATTTTTCAACCAACCGGTTGCATTGATAACCAAAAAGTGTAACCTTGAAGTAAAAAATCGATTGCATAACAAATGATTCAGCTAATGCAATTTTAACCAAATGGTTACATTTTCAAGCTGAAAAGACGATTTTTTCAAACAGTTGACTTTCCAACAGCAAAGTTAATTTTCAACCAAGAATGATGTCTTTTTATGTAAAAGATGAGGTTGCAATCCAAAAGGACAATTTTTTAACAAAAACTTGAATTTTCAATAAAAGAATTTAATTTTGAACAAAATAGTTACATTTTTACATGAAAATGATTAAAATTTAACAATGAACAGTTGAATTTTTGAGCCAAAAAGACGAATTTTTTAGAAGAAATTTGAATTTTTAATACGGTAGATAAAGAATAAACATTATTTCTGTGGATTTCAATAATGTGAAGGGATATGAAGAAACTCACAAAATTTCAGAGGATTTTAAAGATTTGAAGTTATTTGAAGTCCCAGACCTCTGTCTGGGACTGCTTATTCAGACATTGCAAAATAACCTACAAATTTTATTTTCCTTAATAATAATAATATTTCCTCCTTATTTTGCACTAATTTTAATTCTCAGCTACCCCGAAAAATGTATCATTTTAATAAATTTATATTATCACAATGCATAATACGCATTGGTATTGGAACAGAAGTATTTTCACGGTTTTGTCTTCATTGTAAAAAGAAGTGCGCATTCTATTTAAAAAAAATTGTTATTTGCCATTTTATTGCAACCTGTGTCATTTTTCCATAAATGTTATTTATTCTCAATGTTATTTTTTACGATTTGAACTGAAAATACGCATCATACCGTAAAGTGGTTTTAACAAAATTTGTGGGTATAATTTGTGTCATATTTCCAAAACGTTATTTTTTTTATTTTCAATACATTTTTATGACAGGGGTTGATAACATATTTGTATATGTTTTTTGTTTGAACAACTTCTGTCTTTTCATTATTTTCGTCTCTTGTGTCCTTTTTCCAAAAATGTCCTTTTCTATCTGAAAATTACTAATAAAAAATTTGTAGATCCTTTCTTGGTTAACAACTTTTGTCGAAACATTTTTTTTTTGTACCTTGTGCCATTTTTAAACAAATTTAATTTTCTTATTTTGAATGTTATCTTTTTACAATTAAAACAAAAACTACGAATCATATTGAAAAATTATTGCTGACAAATTGGGATGAGTCTTCACTCTTTTTCGGAAAAGCAAATTTTTTCTTCATATTGTTCATAGCTTGCGTCATTTGTCCAAAAATTTAATTTTTTAATTTTTAATGCAGTTTTTTATGAATAAAACAAAAACTAGGCATCCTTTTAAAAAATGGCTGATAACAAATTAATAGCTCCTTTTTGGGTGAACGATTCTTGTTGATTTATTTCTTTCTTACCTTGCATAGTTTGACCGCAAATGGAATTTTTGATTTTGAATTATTTTTTGTGCGATCAAAATTTAAATTTTTGATTTATAAAAAAAATGCAAAAGACTGTTTTGATAATCTTGCAGGGCTTTCAAGAAGTATACAGACTATGATGACGACAACAACAACAACAACAACAACAACAACAACAACAACGACGACGACAGACAGATACCGACGTAAAAACCTTTTTTTCTGACTTAGGGTGCCTCAAAACGTCGACATTTGATCAAATTCGCGAAATTCATTTTTCACATAATATCAATACCTTTTCATTATGAAGCGAATGTGATAATTCATTATTTTTTGTACGATTTTCCACGAAAACTCAGAAAATCGTTATGAAAGCCTTGCAGGGCCTTCAGAAAGTAACATTTTTTTCTCTTGACTTTTATTCATATCGTGCTTTGTTTCGCTTGAAATGTTAATTTTCGTTTTTTTTATTTTGAAAATGGTATAACTCTATCAATTTTCTTTTCATCAAAGAAAGTCGTGAGGATAAGTTGTTTGAATTTTTGAGTACCACGGATAGCCATCCATGGAATTTCTGAATTTTGAAAAGAATGGTCTAAAAAATTTTTTAAATGCTCTAACTTGTTTGAATTTCTATCAAAAATAGCTGGTTAATGAACACGATATTTCTTTTTTGCCCTTGAAACTGGATGCCGAAGCACAATCTGATCCGATTAGTCTTTCAAAAGTTATCCAGTATGCAGACGCCAACGTCGACAGACACCAACGTCAAAACTATTTTTTCTGTCGAGATTTGATGGAATTCGCCAAAGCCATTTTTCACATAAAATCAATACCTTCTCATTATGATGATAATGTAAAAAGGTTTTCTAAAAAAAGTTAAGAAAACACCGGTAGTCGGACAAGATTTTTAGTGGTCGGACATCATGGCTTCCAACAGTAGAACCGTAATCTATATAGAAGAAGTGTTCTAAAGCTATTGAATCTCCTCATATTATACTAATTTCACTCATTTAAAATGAACTTTTATTGTACTATTAGTAATACTTTTTACTCATTTTCTATAACCTCGTTGTATGTTTGTGAGAAAAGTACGCCTTTGACTTCCAATAATTGCTCTTCCTTCTTCATTTTGCTCTAACTTAGTGAGTCCTTTAAAATATTGAGCTAGACTGTGAGTAATAGGATTCGTTCTCATGGAAACTGGAAACTAACGATCACCCATAGATTCGACGAGTCTGAGTCTTCGAAAGCTCTCCAATTGATATTAGCAACTGGATTTCCAATGGATTGTCCGATACGTTACTTCCGAAAGGGCTACCAACTGTAAAATCCCACGGAATCAAATGCTACGAGATATACACGTAATCTACTGTTCAACATTTTTTAATTTTTAATAATTCTCTTCCTGAAAGAATATCTCTAAATTGTAAAAATATATCGCTATAAGAAAAATATTGGCCGACTAAACGTACATCAACCTATACTACTGACAAAAGGGATTGCTTAACGAAGACCTGCACTACTGTCGAAAATGGCTGACTATATTCCGGTCCGTGCTACTGAAAATCCCTCATTCATATAACCGGACGTCAAGAAGGGATTTGCTGGCGAAGGTAATAATCATCCTTTTTTTAATCTACTTTGGAAGGGACAACTTTTCTCTAATTTCTAGTGAATGCTTTCAAATGATTTGAGATATTTCCAGTGATTTGAAAGTATTTTAATAGATTTCAAGAAAGTTTAAGGTATTTCAAAGGACTACAAAGTACTTCAAACAATTGAAGTGTTTCACGAAATTTTACGAGATTTCTGAAGATTTTTGGAGAATTCATTAGATCTCAAGGAATTAAGGAATCTTCAAGGGATTACAAAAGTTTTAGGGCATTAGTACAATTTCAGATGCATTTTGAGGGATTTTAAAGAATTGAAAGCGTTTTTCGCAGAATTTCGAAGGATAACAGGGAATTTTAATGGGATTTTAGAGATTTGAAACGAAATAAAGCGATTTCAGAAATATATAAAGGAACTCTAATGAATTCACGGAATTTCAAAGGATTTTGTAAGATTTCGAAAGATTTAGCGGAAGTTAAAACTCTATAAATTCCAAAAAGTTACCATTCTTACTAATTTCAATTAGTGTCTGAATCCTAGTTCTGAATCTGTTAATTTTTACTGATGAATCAATCAAACCCACTAATTCATCAGTATAAATAACTGACCAATAGCTGAAATTCAGTCACTGATTGAAATTAGTACAATTTTCAAGTGATTCAAATTTAGAGGGAAGGAATTTCGAATATTGCAACGGATTTTAAGCAAATTCGAAGAATTTTAGTGGGTTTTAATGTATTGTACGAGATTTTAAGAGATTCAGAAAGGTTTCCATGGATTTAAATACCTCAATTAATTTTAAAGAGATTCTGAATATTTCAAGAAGTCTCATAAGATTTGGATATATATCACGGAATTTAAATTTATCTAAGTAATTTTGCAATAATTTTTCGAAAGGATTTCAAAGGGTTTCATATGATACCAAAGTATTTATACCAATTTTAAAGATTGGAAACAAATTTTACAAGAAAGTAAAACATTTGTACAACTGTAATTTTATGTTGAAACTTGTAGATTAATATTCCTTATTTAACAACGAAATACAATTATATAAAAATAGGTAGTTTTTTCTTGTATTGTCTCGAAGAAATGTATGAAAAAACAATGAGGTATAAATTCCTGCGTATAAAATTGTTCATAAAACTTTTTAAATATCTTCTTTTTTATTTGTTGTCAAAACCTACAAGGCTTTGCAGAAGACTACAGTATTTTGCATTTTTTTAATTTTCGTGTTTGACATTATGAAAAATCTTTTATTTTGCATAAACTATTATGTAAAATTCCAAATCATTACAGCACCATACAAGATTTTACGAAAATGGTTTGTGTTTGCAAAGAATTCTTGCTATTATAATAAATCCTGAACAAAGCTAAAATTTCATTTATGCAATCTTTTTCGCATGAAAATATTACAAAGATGTATACTATCCATAAAACGTAGTTTCAAAGCAGAAGAAAATTTTTTTAGAAAGAAGTGCAAAGAACTAAAACCATTTTCACAGGAACCTACAAATAAATATGTACAATAAATTACCACAAAAATTACAGGAAAGTACAACTTTGCTCTATTATTCTGACGAATTTTGTACTTTTTCTGCATGCTGTTGTATTTTATTGTTGTACAACTACAAGAATCTACAGCAATTTACAAGTTTTCAAGCCAACAAATTGTTCTTTTTTTGACTTTGGATGACAATTAATTAATACGATTTAATATTCTATAATTGAATAGTAAACAAAATTTGTACTTTCCTGTAACCTTTGTTGTAATGTATTGCATTTATTTGAAGGCTCCTGTGCAAATTATTTTCGTTTTTTGTTCTTTTATGGAAAGTTTTTTTACCAGGGGCAGCCGAGGATATGAATGGGATTTTAAAGATTTAATAAGATTTAAGGAGATTTCAGAAAATTAAAAAAGATTTGCAAAGATTTTGAATGACTTTAACGGATTTTAAGGGATTTCGAGAAATTACAATGGCTTTTGAGGCATTCTACATGATTTAAATATACTGTAAAAGATTTCAAGAGATTTGCAAAGATATACCCACAGATGCTGAAGATTTCAGTGGATGTTAACCCTTTGCGACATAATGCCATACATACATGGGATTTAAGAGATTTTCAGGGTGCTCAATCGCTTCAAGGGGGGTAGAGAAGATTATGTAAGATATCCATGAAATTCGATTAATTTTCGCATAATTAAAAGAAAATGTTACAAGATTAATAAAATTCCGAAAAGAACTCACTGAATGTTAAAGGTTTGCAAAGATTTTCAGAGAATTCACGAGATTTAATGAAAGGTGTAAACCAGATTTCAATAATGATTCAACTCCTTGATTTTGTATCTATTTGTCGATCATAATGTGAAATATCACATAATAAGAAAGGAAATAAAGAAAATAATCATATAATTTACATAAAAAAGAATTTCAACAGTCAAAACAGTTGCCAATTAGAATTTTTGTTTAATAACTAAAAAGATAAAGCTTACGTTAGAAATGCTTCAAGAAATCCCCCCCCCCCCCCCATTCCTAAGTAAGGTTTCTCAATATTTTCCGGACCCTGTCCTCCCCGAAAAACCATTACGTAATTAATGGACTCTCCGGTATCAGAGAAAAAAGATGAGAGATCTGACGTCAAACGTGTGAGGTGATCGGTCAGGAGACAAAAATCAGAGGTCATCTCAAACAAAGGTCAAGGAAATACGTCACATGTTGAATGTGATAGGACATAGGTCAAAGGTCAAAGGTCAAAGGTCGAGATAAAAGAACGAAGGTCAGAGAGTAATGGTTTAATATAAAAGATCAAGCATTTACTACACTTGAAGATTCCGGTTAAATACCCTGAGCGTGGAAATGAAGCATTGAGACTGCTCTGAATAAAAGAATGAAAAATTATGAGGATGAAAAAAGTGTGAAAATATGAATATCATTGAATTTAATTCCGGACGTTTGTGGGATTACGCGGGCATTATATTTTATCTACCTTCTCACTTCGTTAACACCGCCTTGTGTGCTGGCACCCCAGAACGAGGAAATCATATCAAAAGTATAAAAGAATTTCCTCAAAAAAAAGCTGGGACCGTTTAACAATGTTAATCATCCTCCGCTATGCATGGTCACTAACCGAAATTATTTTCTCGGAAGATGAATTTTATTTAAGATAAATAATTTAGTGAATGCATCAATTTAAAAATGTATTAGTTTTCATTTTTTATCTTACACCCTTTTTTTTTAAGAAAAAAAGCATGCCAGGAAAATCGCTAACTTAGTCCTGCAGAATTTTTGCTAAAATTAAACAGAATTGGGATGACCAGAGTGCACTTTTTCCGATGTGCTTGTGGGGATATGCAAAATACGAAAACCTTTCAAGTAGTGCGATGAACTTTAGCTCTATATCTGGACCGGGTTGGTACTCGTGCTCAATTCGTTGGTCGCATAAATGATGGTGTTATTTGAATAATGCTTCTGGCCGGTTGAATTGCTGCGGCAACATTGATCCTCACGCTTATTGCTCCTGTTCGGCGCAAATACGGTGCTTATTTTGTTTGCCGGTACTCCCCCTATATACGTGGATCTCCGTTATTTCCGCCTATCCGATCATATTGTAATGCACGTGTACAGATCAATGCCGATTGACTCGTACGGATTGTTCATATATTAAATATCTAGACCAGAAAAAGATTAGTATCAACCATAATCAGTTCTGACAAAACATTCTTGAATTATTAAAAGAGTATTTTCAAATTTATTAATATTTTTAATTATGAAGTTCTAATATTTTATAACAAAAACTTATTTATGACACTTTTGGAATATACCTTGGAGGACAAATTTACGCAAAAAAGTACAGAAAACTGAAACCATTTCTACAGGAATCTAAAAATAAATGTAATAAATTACAACTAAAATTATGAGAAAGTAAAACTTTTTTCTTTGATTCGGATGAATTTTGTACTTTTTTGAATTTTTTGTATATTGTTCTATTTTATTGTAGCTTCGATTTTCCACAAGAATTTACAACTATGAGAATCAATAGGAATTTATAGATTTTGCAGCCAAAAAGTTGTTCTTTTTCGACCTATGATAACAGATATATAGAATATTTCAATGAGATAATTTTTAATTAGTGTGTGTATGATCGCTAACACAAAAAAATAGAATGTTAAAAGACAATAATGAACATTCGCTAATTAATAACAAAATACCTTACGTTAGAAGTTTTTCTTTCGAATATATAGCAATCGATCAGACCCCAGATGTATATGTCATTTAAAATGATGTCTTTGCAATGTCATCCTAGGTCGGAAAAGAACACCTTTTTAATAGCAAATAAAAATTGAGCAATTGAGAAAGAATTAATCAAGTTCATTTTTAGTTAAAAGACTCGAACTCTCAAAGTTGTAAAAACTGAATTTCAAATTAAAAGACACAAAGTTGAGCATTTCTGAATTTTAAAATTTTAAAATTAAAGCTCAAGAATTTTTCAATTTAAACGCACAATAATAAAATTTACGCGTTTGAAATGATATAAATCAACACTTTTCAATTGCATTTTTTTTATCCAAAGCCGTTAAGCAACATCCATTTAATACGCGTAAATCATCAAGTGTTTTAATTAAAAAGATTCGAGCTTTAATTAAAACACAATTTGAATAAGAAAGAAACCCACTTTCAGTGTTTTAATTTGCAGTTTATTTTTTATAACTTCGAATGAAAAATCTGTATCTTCAAAAGTTCGAATCTTTTAATTACAACGACCATGAATAATTTTTAATATCGATTCTTAATAGCAACAATTTTTTAGCTGAAAAACCTTGTAAATTCTTGTAGATTCTCATAGTTCTATATTCTTGTAGTTGTGTTTCTTTGTAAATTCTTGTAGGCAATTAAAACCACAGTAAAATGCAAAAATATGCATAAAAATACAAAAAAGTACCAAATTCGTCCGAATCATAGAAAAAAGTTGTACTGTTCTGTAATTTTAGTTAATCTTTGATCTGTGATTTATTTTAATAGCAAATGTACTTTGTAGAAGTCTAATATTCATTTTCAAATTATAGTCTCTTGTAGAATCTTATATATTACATTCCCTACAAAAATTGACAGAAAAGTACAAATCGAAACGTTGATACGGATTCTAAAAATATTTTTTGTGAAAATTTCTATTTTTATTGTTGTTTAAATTTGTAAATTTCTACAATAAACTACCAGTATTGACAGCATAATTTCCAGTACAGTTTTTCATTATTTCAAATTTTATGAAATCTTTTTTTTTGTTTTAAGAATTTTTGATTTTCTACAACAAATAACGTGAAACTAAAAGTGTTTCTATGACTTTAAGCACCAAAATAAATTGTAGAAATTTATACTTTGTTGTTAATTCTGTACATTTCCACAAGAAAATACAAGACAGAATTGGCCATTTGTATTGAGTTGGAGTGGAAACAAAACGAGTTCGATATCGTTGGGTTATCCAAACGAAAGCGGTTGACACTAGTATCGCTTTTTTAGCTTTTTTGAATAACCACCGAATCTGTTCTATCGCTTTATCTCTCGCCGAGTTTTGCTCGATTCACACGTATTTTTCAACACATACAAATACAAGAATCTAACCAAATAGTAAATTTATGCAACCCTGAAAAACTGTACTAATTGTCAAGCGAATAAATTCCCTAATTATTTACTGGTTTTGTAAAATATTTCTCAGCTACTTCTGGTTTTACAGACTACCTCAGCCTTACTTCTACATAAAAATTTGTAGCATTCTAATTTGAATTTGAAAAATGAAGAATTACCTGCTAATGAAACACATTTATCAAGATACATTTGCAGGAGGAAGGTTTATGCGAATGACATGCATGACGTATTTCGTTGCCGACTCGCCGGTGCGACGCGACTTACGGCTCAGTCGTTACTTATTATTCAAAATTAATTTTCTTGACTGTGCAACGGCGACGGCGGTGACAGGCTAAATGCGCAAAGTTTCTCGCAAGCCACAATCGCAGGCGGAAACAATGTTCTCCCTTGGCCTTAACTTCCTTGCGAAGGCAGCGAGGCGAGCAGAAACCTACACAACTGGGTCGCCCAGCACAAAAACCCTGAAACTACCTAATGGAAATAGTTTCAGATAACTTTCAGCAAAATTATGCCAGAGCTAGATTTGTTTCACGAAATTCCGATTCCGATCAAAACCAAATTTCAATAACCTGTTCACATGGATATCTCAATATTTAATAGTAGAACAGAGATATAAAATTTATCTCTTTATTTAACTTAGAGTTGCGTTCCGAGCCAGACGAGAGAACATATCTGATCGTGAAACTTTGCTACTAAGCCTAGAAGGTAAATTTTCTAATTGATCCCAAATTATGTACTTTTTCTGATTGTCCACTATAAAATATTAGCAAACCCATGAGCCCGAACGAAGTTAGAAAAAGAATATTTAAGTTTCGGAAGACAAGAGAATTTTAGATTTTCGAAATGTCACAAAATTATGATTAAAACTATCGTGAAACCCCGCTATCAAACCCAGAATTTGAATTTACCAATTAAACACAAATCAAGACCCTTTTTTCGCCTTACAGGATAAAAAATTTTTAATAAGAATTTCAGATTTTAGACTTTAGATTTTCACTAATCAAACAAATTTTGATAAAAATGAACGTGAAGCTCCGCTAGCAAACTAATGTAAGAAGTTAAATTATCTCGTCAAATACGAATTAGGTGTTCTTTTCTGGCGGCCCCTCAGAAAAAAATGAGTACACCAATGACTCAGAAAAAAATGTTAAAAGGAATTCTCGTGTATCGGAAGCCAAAAAAATGGTAGATTTCCAAAATATAACCAAATCTGGATCAAAGTGATCGCGAAACTCCGCTATCTAACCCAGAATTTAAATTTCCCAATTGAACTTGAATTATGTCCTCTTGGGTCTTCCACTATCAAATACTATTACTTCAAGTCAGAAAAAAGTTCAAAACAAATTTTTACTTATCAGAAAACCAAAAAAAGTGTAGGTTTTCCTAATATAATCAAATGAAAAAATAACCGTGACACTCTTCTACGCAACCCAATGTTAAATTTTCTAATTCAAAATAAATTAAACTTCTTTTTTGGTTTTTTAGTTTCAAAAACTATTAACTCAATAAGAAAGAAAAAAGTTGGAAAAAGGATTTTCGAGTGTCAGAGGACATACAAATTTTACACTTTCGTAAAACAACTAAATTTTGATGAAAATTACCGTTTAACACCGCTATCAAACTGTGTGAAATAAATACTTAATGGTCGGTACTTGATACAATCACGTAAAGAGAATGTATTACTTTCATTAATAAATCTCAATTTAAGTAAACCTCAAAATAAGCCTACTTTTTTACTTAGATTTAGATTTGAGTCTATTTTTTGTCTTAAAACATGATCCTGTTGATTTAAAACATGATCCTCTTTCTTAAAATTTATCACTGCTTTCAGCCTATTGTAAAAAATTTTTATTGAGATTTTCTTATGCGATTTTTTTAGTAGAATTTGAAACTAAGAGAATCGTTTTGAGACAAATGTAGATCATAAAATCACTGATTTTATTGAAGCATTACTTTTTCTCACTTCATTTCTTGGCTTTTTGATGAAGTTCTGATTGAGTAAGATACATATTTTGATAGTGCTGAAAGAGGTCTTTCATGTACAAAAAGGAATATCGAAATATCTTTAGTTTGTATAGAGAAAAATGCATTTGAAAAATATATATTTTTATAAATATCTCCCCAAAAACTACTCTTTTTTTAAGATTGCAGATTGTTACTGGCCATTGTCCTTTACAAACACGAAAATGATTCACTTTTTAGATTTATAAATCTTGTGTTATCTCGTCTCGGTTGAATAAGATTTTCGTTAAATGGGCAAAAACGATCCAGAATTGAAATACACACATTGTTTTTAATATCTGTTTCCACTTTGTTTATATTTATAATTGTATTGCGCTTATTTGATGAGCATTTTGCTTCCTCGTTTATGATCAATATTAGAAAATATAGGGTAAGTGCATCAATCTCCGGACATGTACCAGTGGTCGGACGAATGTTTATTTTCTCTTAGACAAATTGTTATAATGTTATAAAAGTTTAGTCATATAAAAGACATTGACATTTATTTCAAACCTATTTTTGACAATTTGCAAAATTTAATACTTTTTTTATTTATGGCCTTCTGAAAGTGGTTTCCGATCTTAGAATCGTTGCCCGACCAGAGGCACATTTACCCTATTTGCTTCAAGATAGAGGAAGTGAGAACACAAAAATACAAATAGTTTTACAGAAAGAACTGGGGGTACGAAACTTGGCAGGTAACCGTTGAAGCAGGGTAATGGTGAGTCGACTATTTCAAACTGAGGTAAACTATCCGTGGTTACAGGCCTGTAACCGATTAACAAATTATAGAAAGAAACCACCTAAAATTCGGACTTCATTTCGTCAATTCATATTTCTAATTTAATTACACTTGTTAACTCATGTCTGTAGAATTCCATTGCAGCTGTTAGGAATGTATCACACTAAATAATTATTGCTGATTAAACGAGCGCACTCTATGCCTGAGCGTCGAGGTCTGTCGACCATTAATAACTCTTACAGAAGAGATCGTCCAGAATTTCGAACATCGGAAATCCAATTCCTGCATTCTCAAAATATCCCAGCTAATCGAGTCCACCTGCTTCTGGGAATCAATTGTCCAAATACCAGGGCCACCGCATAACAGAATGGGAAGGAACTATACGATTCAAGCCGAGTCGAATGGAAGACGGATTCCTGGGAAATAGCCCCGTAGTAAGCTAGAAATTCTTGCCAAAGTTCGTTACAAAATTGAACAAAAAACCATTCAGAGTTTACCTGAACTTGAAAAAAACGAAGTGTCCAGTCGTCCCGAAATTCGGTACGACTAGTCCATCCCCTTTTCCAACTACCCCAATTTTTGAGAACGATTAGACACAGCCTTAAACAAATTTTAACTATAAACCAAAAAATAAATAAAATAATATGAAATTGTAAATAAATAAATTATTGAAGAATAAAAGAAAATAAAAAGTTACCAGTTACATCTTGTATTTGTCGTACTAATAACAATGTTGTAATAAACGAATAAAAAAATGTAATTGTTAATATTATACCTAATTCTATAACAATGAATACTGTATAGTTAATTAAGGTGGTCCGAGGAAAGAAAAATTTGAATTTTTTGAAGTCTCACCCCCGCATTTTCTGTTATTTTAGGAAAAAACATTTTCCTGTTTTTTTCAAATTTCTTAAAGAAAAATTTTAGCAGTGGTTTTTGACCCTTAAAGCACTCCGCTATACCCAACTAATTTTCACTGAAAAGATCTTTTACATTTTAGTTTCTTTCTTATTCTGTTTTGTGGATGCCTCCTGACTATTTGAAGCCTAAAATGAAAAACAGTCGGTTTGGCTCATTTTGGAAAAACCCATTTTTAATTTTCCTTTCTGTTTTTTTATATTTTCGTAGGCTTCGTCGGAAACCCTTGTAACGACAATCAGATGTCCGTCCGTCCGTCGTTTACTACTTCTAGATCCTACAATTTGTGTGCTATAGGGTTGAAATTTGTCATGGATGTTGAATAGACGAAATATATTCGAAGAAGAATATTTTCGTCCGTGTATCTATTGTTTTTTTTTATCCGTGGTTGAAAATAAGAAAAAAGAATACATTTGTGAATTTGACTGTATAGACCTCTTTGCTGGAAGCCACTTTTTTTAATCCAATTTTCCTCGAGGACGGCTCAAATTAAAGCTTTTGGCATGTAGAATTGCAATAAAGAATAAAATTTACTATGTTATATTCTTATTTTTTCATGTCAGTGACTAAAAAATGAGAGAAAGGAAGAAAATGAGGAAATTTGGGTTTTCAGACCCCTAAGCTGAAAGCTTTTTTTTAGTCTTATGTCCCTTGGGCACGGCTCAAATTTAAGCTCTTGGTATATAGACTTTCGATGAGGAATAAAACTTCATATGTTATCTTCTATTTTTATATGAGTGGTTAAAAATAAGAATAATTAATAATGTTTGGTTTATCAGACCCTTGTGCTGGATGCTTCAGAGTCAGAGGCTGGGCGAGAAACGGAATTACACAAAATGTTTATTGTCAGAATGTTGTAAATCAGAATACATTTGCTTTTGATTACATTTTAATAAAATACAATTAAAAGCAAAATTTGATTTGCGCATTTTTCTACATCTTTCATTTTGAATTAAAGCAGATCTTTTTCATTTTAAGCTTCAAATACTCATGAGAAATCCCTAAAACACAATCAGAAGGAAGCCATGTGCAAGCTCTTTTCAGCGAGACTTATTTCAGGCTAGATGTGGGAGAGCCACCTCTAATTTTCTATAAATCTAAAAAAAGTAGGAAAATCTTCTTCAATCGAATATTACGAAAATGAGAGGGTGAGACTCCAAAAAATCTCAAATCCTGTTTCCTTTGGCCCTTCATTATTTATTATTGTGCTGTTGACTTAAATGCTTCTTTGTGCGAAATTCGCGATGAATTTTTTTTTTTAATTTATACACGCACTGTTTTCATGAAAGAAATCCGTGAGCAGAGCCAAGTTTCTCACCATTAATGAGTCTTCAAAAAACCCATACATCCTAATTTTTCAGATTTCTAAACGACGTTCAAGACACTTGAAAATCACGATATAATTGTCAAATTCCGTGGTTTCGATGGTTTCGTCAGATCCATAATACGCCTGCATGAATGCATTCTTCAATGTAATATTTCAACCACATAATCTGAAGGCGAAAAGGTAATTTTACTGGCCGGAACGTAAAGATTTTTTCAACAATTTTCTTGTTTTTTTTGTTTTTTTTTTTATTAAAAATTGAGTGTTTTCGCCCCTGTAAAATGCAACATGCTAGCTAACAGTGTAAGCCGGGCTGCAGTCACCAGGCCTAGTTTTAAGTCACATAAAATCCGCAAGCAGCGTGTCTTCGTCGCTTAGAGCAATGTATAATATAATACAATAATCAAAATAAATAATAATATATAATGATAATTTTTCTAATATATATATATATATAAATATATATATATATATATATATATATATATATATATATACAGGGACCCGAACGAAACTTTCGTTCCATTTCGTTACTGCCAATTAAAACAAATCTTTTGAATCTAATCATCAATGTAATTTCAGATATTATATAAATTCGTCCAAATCTAGAGATAGCAGATCAAAGTTTAGTAAAAAATCATTTTTTTTCTATCAATAACGAAATAGAACGAAAGTTTCGGTCGGGTCCCTGTATATATAAGTTACAGGCAAAGTATATAATCCAGGCATTATACATAATGCCTGGCTATTTCAGGCAAAGTATGTAATCGAATACAATCCCTAGGCATTATATATAATGCCCGGTACGAGATAGGTAAAGTATATAATCTTGATTTTGAATATAATGATGCAATTAAAGAAGGGTATGAAAAATTTACGAACACTTATAGAATTCAACACAAGTTTACTCGCTATTTATGAAAAAACCGGCAAACTGGAATGACATTTTGATGGACACTGAACTTTGTTTGTGCCACATTAACACTTACTGGTTTGAGACTTTGTTTTACAGGAATATTGAAAAAAAACTTGCACCGTTGAAAAATCTTGAATAGTATCATCAATTTTTAATTTACAATTTTCATCCGATTTTGACGTTTCTTTTTAAATGAAAGCTGATTAAATTTTTAAGAGATTCTTGACTGCCAATTTTTTGAAAATTATTTTGAAATTTTTTTTTTTTAACAAAAAAGTTAATTTTTTTTTATTTTCAAAAGTACATTTTTTTATGATTTTCACATTAATGAAGAAAGGTCTTGAATTAGTGCAAGAATTTAAATATATACCAATTTAAAACTAATTTTAATTTAATTGTAAATTTAAATTGAACCAGATTATCATTAGAATAATATATCTTCATTACATGAGTTGGGTTTGACCTTACTTACAATGTCCGGGCAATTCATGAAACGAGCGATTCCATGTCAAATCATGAAATTTAATATGGATTTCCCATAAGAAAAAAATACATTTTTGTAAATTTTATTCAGAATCGTGAATATTAGGAAAATCAGAATGAAATTCCACATTTTTTTCACAATGACCCATAAAATATGAATGAAAGCTAATTTTTAAACGAAGTGTCTCGTCGTCCCGAAATTCGGGATGACTAGCCCGTTTTCAACATTTGGCTAGTCGTCCCGAAATTCGGGATGACTAGCCCATTTTCAACATTTGGCTAGTCGTCCCGAAAATTATGTATTCTTTTTTATTTCTCTCCTTTTGAGTAAGCCGAAGATTAACAAAACTGCTCTTCATCCCTAATTGAAAATAAATGTTAAAAAACGGATAGAACTAAGAGTTAGGTTATATTTTATAAAGTGTAGTCTTTTAAGCTTTAACGTATCCAAATTATGTTATGTATTTGCACTGTGTCACCGCAGTCTCAAGGTCGTTCGAAACTTTCCCATGATTTCCGTGCTCTGATTGGACCTTCCTTTGATGTGATCTATTAACTCTTGACTAGATACACTTCTTGCCTTTGTATTTAGAATCAATCATTCATTTGTAAAGCGTAAAATTCAATAATTATTCGCTCTCGCACTCTAAAACACTTTTTTGTGATCCAAGAATTAATTTAATTAATTCTACAATGATGATTTATCATAAAAAATTTATTTAAACATTTAATAATTCCCAAAAATCAAGTTCTTTACTGCCAATGAGACTGCCGATGCGACGCATGCGCAGTACAGTTGGGGAGCCGAATTGAGAGCACCGCATCTTTATTCGGTTTTTCGTTCGATTTTGCGTGTTATTGCGCGTTGGTTAACGATCACGTGACATATAGATCAGCTGTTCTGTGTGCCGGCCTATACTGGCCGTAACACCCCTACCCCTTTTCCAACGCCTCGTGGAGGCGAAAAGGCACCCCTGTGACAGGTCACAAAAATAATGTAAGGTAACACCCCTACCCCTTTTCCAACGCCTCGTGGGGGCAGAAAGGCACCCCTGTGACAGGTCACAAAAATAATGTAAGGTAACACCCCTACCCCTTTTCCAACGCCTCGTGGGGGCGGGAAGGCACCCCTGTGACTAGTCATAAAAATAATTTAATTAACACCCCTACCCCTTTTCCAACGCCTCGTGGGGGCGGGAAGGCACCCCT
>CAKNXH010000412.1:79952-99412 GCA_932178445.1 Andricus quercusramuli
AGGTAACACCCCTACCCCTTTTCCAACGCCTCGTGGGGGCGGGAAGGCACCCCTGTGACTAGTCACAGAAATAATGTAAGGTAACACCCCTACTCTTTTTCTAACGCCTCGTAATTTTGGTCTAGTTGAAAGCAGTAAAATTAATTAAGTGCATTATTTTCAGGCCGACTAGACGAATGTTGAAAAGAGGCTAGTCGTCCCAAATTTCGGGGTCATTAACATTTTTTGTGATTTTTGTCTAGTTAAAACGAGAAATTTCCTAAAATGCATTATTTTTGGGACGACTAGCCGAACGGAGAAAATAGGATTGTCAATTTTGGTAATTTTGGTCTAGTTAAAAACAGTAGAATTAATAAAGTGCATTATTTTCGGGATGACGAGCCAAATGGTAGAAATAGGCTAGTCGTCCCGAATTTCGGGATGACTAGCATTTATCTTGATTTCCGGCTAGTCGTCCCGAAATTCGGGACGACTAGACGCAGCCATTTTTAAAATATCACCTCCATAAGTATGTTTTGAAGGGTCCCAAAAAAACCTTGTATGTAAAAAATTTGGTTTTGCAAGTCTGCTGCTAATTATGATTTTTTGCGGTTTTTTTAACGAATGATCTATACTTCTACTTTTTATTGATAATTATATGTTTGAATTATTCAAACAATTTATTATTGTTTTTTAGCAATTTTCTCTTAGTATAGAGTTATAAAGTCGTGGTTTTTTCCGAATTATTCAACTTCTTATGAACTGTTCAGTTCCAGCGAACCAATAATAAACTAGATTTAACAAACAAAATTGTTTAAATAAATTACTATCGTTTATAACTATCTTCTTTATTAATGATAGAGTTATTTGCGATTTTTTTGTGAAATTTTTGACTTTTTGTTAACTTTTCACATTTGCATTAATTATTACCTCACTTTAAGTACAAAGTGGTCTATAAGTTGAAAATTTCAGAAGAAAACCGCAACTATATAGCATTGCTATAGGATAAGGTAATTATAAACAATAAAAATTTGTTAAGAGACTTTAGATTTGTTAAATTACATCCATTACTACCTCACACTAATTGAAAAGTGGAAAAAATCTGGAATATTTCAGAAAAACCCACAACTTTCTAGCATTATTCAAAGTAATATTATTGCAAATAATAATAAATTGTTCGAACAAATATTTTTGTTAACTTGAATTACGAGTAATTATTACTTCACTCTAATTGTCAAGTTGGACATAAGTTAAAAATTCGGAAAAACCGCGAATACCAAACTCTATTCCAAGTGAAAATTCTTAAGAATTATAATAAATTGTTTAAATAATTTATATAAACGTCAAATTATTATTAGAAAGTTGTATTTCATGCATTATAAATGATGAGCGCCAAAAACTCGCAAAACCCAATTTTTCACTTATGGGATTCGTTGGGATCTTTTAGAACAAACATCTACGGGTGATATTTATAAAATATAAGTTTTCATTAGTTTGCGGACTAATGAAAATTCAGAAAAAAGTTCCAATGCATATTTAATTATTTCTCGAAAACTAAAGGAGAACTCATTTTCACATTTAGCGGGCTTTTAGCGTCGTGAACTATCTTTGAACATTTTTTTAAAGAAAATCAAAAGTCAATTTTTGTTTCAAAAATTAGGTTTAAATATTTGCTTTTAAAAAATCCAAAAATTGACTAAATTTCTTCTCCAATAAATATTTTTTTTAACTGCGTCTTATTATGAATAAAAAAAACATCTTAATATCTTCAAAATCACCTAAGTAATGAAGCTTCAAAAAACGAAAAACGGTTCAAATGGAGAATATTTATAACACACTTTGCCTGGTCTCTTCTGGGCATTATATATAATACCTAGACAATCTGTTTAGTAGAGAGTATTACATACTTTGCCTGGACTCTGTTGGGCATTATAATATATAATTCTGATCAGTAATTTAGCTCGAAATTGCGAAAAACAAAATTTGCATAATCAACAATATCCAATACGGCGGCTATCTGGCTGAAGATTTGCGAAAAACGATCTTAAACCAAATGCCTTCGAATAGTGGATACAAAATCTCATTTGAGTTGGGGGCCGTTTTTGTATGGAAACCCGGCGAGGCCCTTCATTAATTTTAGATTTTCATATTCTGAATTGTTTGGTTTCAATTTTGATCGTAGAAAATTGCCTAGTTTTTTAAATTATTCGAAATCATAGTATGTCAAATTCAAAGACTTGATAGTAGCACCATTTTCGTCTCAAAGGATTTGTAATTAAACAATATTGAATCAAATTTCTCCAGAATGGATTCAGAACAATGAAAACCTAGAAAAAAATTTACCTTATTTAAAGAATAAAAATGAGAACATTTTTAAACTAGGAATTGAAAACTAAATTATGTATTGTTTGGAAATATTTCAAAATATTGAACATTTGAAACTTAACTTGAAAAAAAAAAGAATTGCGAACTGAAAGGCTTAAAATTGTGCAATTTCAAAAGCTGGAATCATTGCCATCTGAATTTTTAATCTTTTTTTTTCAATTTTCAATATAATATCTTGAAATTGTCCATTTTATAGTTGAATATTTAAAAGATGAATGATTTGAAATTAAAAATATTTTACTGGAGGATTTAAAGAATGAATAATAATTCAAAATGAAGCGTTAAAATTAAACGATTAGAAATTATGAAGAAAAAATATTGTGTTGTTTAAAACCAAAATAGATACAAATAGAACTATCTGAAATTGATAACTCAGTAATTGAATCATTCCTTCAATTTTGAATGGTCACAATTGTGGAGTTCTGAATTTTCATTCTGAAAACTCAAAAACACAGTTTTCACTTTCATACGTTTTCATTTTTCATGTTTCCCATTTAAAACTGCTTCATTTTGAACGTTTTTTAAAAATAATTAACCTGTTAATGTTTATAATTCGAAATTGGTTCCTTTCGAACTCTCAAAATTTACGGTGAATTTATTTTTGGATTTTACATAAGTTTGTCTAATCAATTTTAATGTTAAATTATAGTTTTGTCATGTAATAACAATTTAAAATTCTAGAATTTTCAAAGCTTTGGCTTTGAGACATTCAATTTAGTTTTAAATTTTCAATCGTCAAATTTTAATCGCTTCAAATTAAAAGTTTTCAATTTTCAATTATTCAATTTTGAACGCTTTTAATTACAAATCATATAAGTTTAATTGCTTTGAATTTTAAATTATCCAGTTCTCGAAATTCTAATTTGCAATTATTCAATTTTAAATATTTCAAAATTGTCCTACTTTCGAAATTTTAATCTGAAATCATTCGATTTCAAGATTATTGAGTTGAAATTTAAATTGTTGAACTTTGATCGCTGTGAGTTAGAAATAATCCAATTTCAACTCTTTTTTGTAAAGAAAATGTCCAATAGAAAAAATGTTTAGTTTAAAATTTTTCAATTTTGAGAGCTTGTGATCAACAATTTGTCAATTTCAAATACCTTAATATTTAAATATTCAATGTAAAACGCTTTTATTTAGAAATTACACAAGTTCAATTTATTTTTATTCCATTTTAAATATTGTCATTTTTCAAGTGTAACACCATCTAAAATTGTCTGATTTGGTACATTTTAAATAACAAATAATTAAATATATTTTCTTTTCAAGAGCTCTTAATTCAAAAATATTAATTATCCTTTCAAAAATTTGAGTAATAATGGATTTTTATATTGCTTATATTTTCAATATGAGAAAATAAAAAATCAAAGACGTGAATGCGACCTTCGCGTGCGTTCATTTTCTGCCAGTACTTAAAATATTTAACATTTAATACTAAAACCATGGCGATCCTAGCATTCATATTTCTTTCAGCAGAAATTTTTCTGATTGTAGAAGAACTTCAGTGATACATTTCACAATACATAACACAATTTCGAGTGTAAGCTAACGGAGAAAATTTCAACCTGAATTACAAGAGCACACTATTCTCATCGTTGGAAGAGTCAACATCTGTTGCATTCAGTTTACTTGCCGAAAATATAAATATATTTCCGTATACAACTATATGTAAATTGAGTTGAGCATCAGGTACGCGGCAAACTAACTTCAATTTATGTGCATTTTCTAATACGCGGACAATCCTAAATAAGAGTACATTTATTTTTCTTACGATTAATAATTAAAAGTAAAATAAGGTTTAGATTTTTACCTTCTTGACATTTGATAATATATTGTATCGAGTACATTTTTTACTTCAAACTCAGAAAAGTACTGGAAAATAAACTACGTTTCAGCTTGTTGGGAATCAAGAAATTTTCCACCGGTATACTAGTCTGATCAGAAAAAGCTCTGAGGCCATTTCTGTAAAAGAGATCTTCCTTCGGTGCCACAAGATTGGAAAACTTTGGTACGTTTACATGATTGCATCGAAGTCGTCGTGGGCGAAGAGAGCAAAAGCTCTGCAAAGAAAACGTTTGTCTCTTTTCAGAACATATGCGGATATTAACTTTCTGGCTGATATAACTGGAAAACTAATCGAGAATACTGTTGACGTAGATAGGGGAGATAATTCATAATTTTCATATACCTAAGGGACCGCACATAAATTTCTTAACAGCTTAATGGGGGGTTGGTAAAGAGATTTTTTTACAAATTTTTGCAGTAGGGCGGTGGGTCCTTCATTCATGTCCAGAATTTTTGGAAATTAAAAAAAAAACACAGAACTCGCAGTAATTGTACATTAATTTAATATGAATTCAACTGTACACGCCAAAGAAACTTCTCGAGTAAAAAAATGAATCTAGCCAGCAACAATTCAAAAGAAGAATTCAAAAGAAGAAAAGTAGAATGCATTTGAAATTTTATTTTGAAATTGCTTTATTCTGCTTATGAAAGATTGTGGGTTGAAAATGTTACAAGTGTAAGATTCTGGTATTTGAATATTATAACGGTCCGGAATAATGAAAAATTTGTCAGGGAAAAATTAAGGAATTTTTTTAATGAAGTTTTGCTGTAACCCTGACGTAATTTTCTTCCTAGTTATTTATTTTCCTTGAATTTATTTTTTTTGCAGTTGCTTCCTTCTGAAGATTATGTTTTTATTTTAAAATTTCATTTTTTTTTCTAAAATTTAACAATTTTGTTAAAAAGTCTGCTTTTTTGGTTGAAAATTCCGTTGATTTGTTCAAAATTCGTCTTTTTGGGTTGAAAATTCAACTATTTCCGTATACAATTTACTTCTTATTCCAAACTCATAATGTGATGTTAAAAAGTAAAATTGGAGTCTTTTCTGGATGGAAATGCGAATATTTTTTCCAAAATTTGTCTTTCTAATTTAAAAATTCATCTGTTTTGGTAGAAATTGCATCTTTCTTGGATGAAAATGCAACTGTTCGGTTGAAAATTATTCTTCTTTGTTTGAGGACTCCACTATTTTTGAAAATTTCTTGGTTGTACCATTTTGTGAAGAAATCACATTTTTTTTAAGATTAATATTTTTAGTTGAAAATTCATCTCTTTGGTTGAAAGTTGACCTATTTTGTTAAAAACTAATTTTTTCATTAAAAATTCAACTGCGTGAGTAAAAGTTGAACTACTTAGTTAAACATTTCTTTTTTTTGAATAGAGGTTTATCTTCTTGGTGGAAAGTTTAACTATTTTGTTGCAAATTAAGTTTTCTGCTGAAAATTCATATATGCTGGTTGAAAATTGAATTTTTATGCATAAAATATATCGTTGGGCTTGAAAGTTGAACAATTGAGGTGAACTTATTTTTCTTTCATGCCTAAAAAATCGCGATTCGTTGAAAAAGCGTCTTTTTGGTTTAAAATTCGTTCTTTTTCGATAAAATTTCATCACGTTTTTTTTGTTGAGAATTTATTAGTTTGTGGAAAATTCGAATATTTTTTAAATCATTTTTTATGCTACAAGTCTTTTTTTTGTTTTATATAACTAAATTAATTTAATCATTTATATTTAAAATATTGTTTTATTCCATTTATAAACTATCCTATTTTGAAAATATTGCAAGATCAAAATTCTGGTATTTGAATGTAGTACACCAAACTCTCGGTTTCAGTACAGTGTTGGGGGTTGTCTTCGGTCCAGGAAGGCGTGAATCGCGAAGACTGAAACCGAGAGATTGATGTATGGTCAGGAAAAATGAAAAAATGGCCAAGGAAAAATCAGGGAATTTTGATTTTTGAATTTGATTTTGAATCCATTGACTGAATTTTGATTCAAATTAGGTTTTCGCCCTGTAAAGCATATATTATCTTAAATACAAAAAAAATATATTAGTTTCAAGCCCCATATCTAACTATTTCTGAATAAGCAATCCCAGGCCAAGGTACATAAATAAATGTAATATTCATTTATAACATAATGTAGAATAGTTCATATGTCGGACAAAATTGAGTGCGAAGCACGAGATACGTGATGAGAATGTGTTGGTTAAAGCTGAAGGAGCTTCAACAAAAGAGAACTCACAATCACCAAAATACAGTAGTCGATGGTTCAACCCTTAATTTTAAAATGTCTATGCACAAATGTGAAGGAAGTACAAAGACCGAACGCGTAGCGCGAGGTAAATACACTATCGAGCGCGAAAATTAAAACACTCCTAAACATGAGCACTAAGCAATCGTATATTTCCTGACATTCCTGCTTTAAACAATTTTTTTAATTGTTTAAAATCATAAAAATATTTGAGGGCATGCGAAAATTAATACTTTAGAATTTTGTAAGGAATTCGATTTCGAATACTTGATTCTTAAAGCGAACTAGTTCAAAACTCTCAACGTTAAACACTTACAAAACCTTGCATTCAACTTAAAATTTTGCAGGTTTTAATCATTTTTCTGGAATGCTTTTTTTTAATTCGGCTGTATTCATTATTCAACTTTTTGGATTTGAAATTGTTCAGTTCATAAATCATTTGCCTGGAATTCTTTTTTTTCAATTCAGCTTTAAATTAGCATCCTTTTACGAGTACTTACATCTGAAATTCGTTTATTTTGACGTCATAAAGTTGAAGTTTGTTGAATTTTATTTTAAACTAGCAGTGAATGCACGCCTTCAAATTTTTAGTTTTTTCATAACATTAAACATAAAAAATTAATCTATTATTAAACAAATTTTCAAATATTAGATTTCAATCATTCTTGTAACAATAATTTAGAATTTAAGAATAAAAGCGTTTGAAATTTTTTTTAAATATACTGAACGTCTTTGAATTAAAATCGATCGAAATTAAACAATGTTAGATTAGGTAACATTTTTAAGAAGGATAATATTTGGAATGCAATGAAAAGGAATTGAACTTGCATCATTTCTAAAAAAAAACTTTAATGGTGAAATAATTTAAAATTAAAGGTCTCTGAAATTAACAACAATTTTAAGTCAAAAGTTGTCAAAATTGCATAATTTTAGACTAATATTTTTTAAATTTGGCAATTTAATTGAGAAGGGATTAAAAGTGTACCATCTCAAATTCGAACCGTTCAAAATTTAAAAATCTCATTTTTGAATTAAAGAATCTCGAAATTTAATTATTTCTAATTGAAATTTTGAAAATAGGAAAATTAAAAAAAAACATAAATTGAATATTTTTAGATAAGAATCTTTAACATTGGATCATTTAAAATTCGTAGGAACTGAAATTGTATTATTTATAATAAATGTCGTTCAAAGTTGAATGATTTAAAATTTTAATCTGTTGAATTTAAATAATTTTCAATTTGAAACGATTACAAAGTCACAATTCAAAACTGAAAACAGAATTAAATATTTCAAAGTCAAAGCTTCTGAAAGTCTAGAACTTAAAATTGTTATTATTGTATACATATACATACATATATATATATATATATATATTCGGTTTATTATATATTATATATATATTATATATATATTCGGTTTCGGTTTCGATTCCCTTGGAATAGAACCGAAGGGCTTATGACAAAGCCACCGAACGCGTCCTCGGGTTGCGGATAGAGGGTCCCCGTACCAAGGGTTTCTGCTGAATATGGGTACAATAATTAATAAGCAGTCGCGGACAATTGTTCAGGGATGGTCCCGAAGGAATAACCCCTAAGCGAAGGTGTGCGAACCGTGCCGAAAGCTGCATGGCACCTGGGTGAGGTGTCTTTAACGGTGACCCTGGGATATCGGGCGATGTCTCAGAGTAATAGCCTTATCCTTGCACGCGGGGCTCTACAAGGATGGACGAACCCTTTCCCTAGCTGCTCGTGGGAACAACAATGAAACCAAAAAACCACCAAAATGTTGTAGATGCGGTTCAAAACGATCGAACGCGCAGAGCACCCGACAATGGATCGGCAAACAATGCCGATCATCCTAGAGTTCGGGGTGCTGAAAATAATTTAGATGGAAACACAACGACGAACCGGCGAAACGCCCACATTGAGTGGACGGATCAACTTAAGAATGATGTGTTAGACTGCTACGATGCCAGTATTATCCCTGTTCGTGGAGGCTTTATGGCGCGTATGCATACTCTGTGGTGCCAGAAACACCCAGAGCTTCAACACGTTTCGCATCAGTCTTTGCGAAATCAAGCCGACTACCTCCGCAAAAATGGATATGTACGCGGAGCGCTTCCTCAACCGCTGCTTGAACAAGCTGCAGACGAAGATGAAACGACATTAAGACCAACCGCAGAAAGTAGGCACCTTCTTGAAGATGATGGCAATTTCAGTACAAGGAGGAACATCAACATGCAAGTTCCTCTTAAGCCCCAAGATCTGGCTGAAATGGATGCCTCCCTTTGTGGAGATATCTCGCAAGAGTCCGACCTCTGGACCATCAATTGCTCAGTTTATGGTGCTGCGAGAGCTTTGGCTGATTCAAATCGAAGGCTCAAACCGACGATGGATCAAAAGACAAGAAGACGCTTGCATCAACTGAACAAGAAAATTGGATGGGCAAGACAGAATGCGTCCCGTGTTCAATGTGTGATTGACTACATAACATCTGGTAGACCGTTCACGGAAAGGGTTCGAAAGTTCGCCCAAGAACTAAGGACCTTGAATCACACACTAAACAAGTCAAAGCTGCTGACAATCAAGCAACATATTGTTGACAAAATAAGGCTGTTATCTGACGCAAGGAGGAGGATACAGAAGAGGGAGAGATGGATCAGAGAGAATCAACAGTTTCTCGCTGACCCATCGCGCCTCTTCAGTGATCCCCCTGTTTTTGTAAAAAATCCTCCCAAGCCCAAGGAGGTAGAGACTTTTTGGAGAGAGGTGTACAAGATCCCGAAAACACTAGAGTTGAAGGAAGATACTGACAATATCATTCGCTTCAAGGAGTTTTGCGACAGCCTCATAAAATCTGAGGAGGAGTGCCCATCAGTCACTGCCGAAGAGGTGAAAAAAGCACTTAGAGGCACGAAGAACTTTTCCGGTGCTGGACCAGATTGTATCAAGAACTTTTGGTGGAAGAAGTTTACTTCTACACACCAACATTTGGCCCGCATATTCACCTCATATTTAAAGTCGGAGATGCCCATTCCGCAGTGGCTAGTGTTAGGACGCACTATACTCCTACCGAAAAAAGGCGACTTGTCCAAACCAGAGAATTACAGGCCAATAACTTGTTTGAACACACTGTATAAGATTTTTACAGCTATCCTAAACAACAGGATTGTTCGACGAATTGAGCCTGTATGGCGAGAGATGTACGAACAACGTGGCTCGAAAAAAGGTGTAGCAGGCTGTCGAGAGAACCTGCTGATTGACAGGTGTGTCTGTAAAGACGCTACAGTCCATCAGCGCGTCCTGTCAATGGCCTGGATTGACTACCGGAAGGTTTTGATTCAACCTCTCATAGACTTATCATCTGTCTGTTGGAAAGCTTGAAGGTACATCCACACATAGTGAGATGCATAGAGAGATTGATGCCTCTTTGGAAAACTAGATTTACCATCTCATCTAGGAATTATCGCCTGACGACGAACAACGTCACCTTCCAGAGGGGCGTCTTTCAAGGGGATAGTATGAGCCCTTTGCTTTTTTGCATCACACTTTTGCCTCTATCTCTTGCACTACGAAATTCTCCTGGATACCTCTGTGGCGACACTAATCAGCGTGAGCATAAGGTCACTCATGTATTCTATATGGATGACCTGAAGATCTATGCCGCTGGTAAAAGCAAACTTCAAACTGCTTTAAATATCGTCAAGAACTACACAGGAGAGATTGGGATGGACTTTGGTTTGGACAAGTGTGCCAAAATTCATTTGAAGAAAGGAAAGATTACTGGCGTTCCCAAGGACCCTGAGCTTGTGGATATAAGTGTTATTAGACATCTTAACACTGGAGAGACCTATACATACCTGGGCGTGCCTCAAAGCCGCATTCAGGACGTAACATCAGTGAAGGAGTCTCTCCGAAGCAGATACAAGCATCTTCTTCGACAGATTTGGTCTTCCAATCTGTCGGCGTTGAACAAGGTATCTGCGACTAACATGCTTGCCGTCCCGGTTCTACTCTACTCGTTTGGGGTGGTTCAATGGACGAAGAACGAGCTTAAGGCCCTTGATGTCACCACGCGTAAGATCATGCATATGCATAAAAGCTTGCATATCAATTCGTCAGTTCCGCGATTATACATTTCACGCCAGCAAGGCGGACGCGGACTTCTGAATCTCCAGTGTCTTCATAACCGAATTGTTTTGAGTACAGCTTACATCGTTGCGAATGGCAGAGATCCTCTCCTAAAGATGGTCAGAAACCACGAGATGATTGGCGAAGGGGCGTTCCTTTACAAAGCCGCGGAGCAAGCTGCCGAGACCCTTGGCCTGAATTTTAACATCAGAAGTGAGGAAAGTGCATTACTCCATCTAGATGCTTCACGTCTAAAAGCCGAAGTAAAGAAAGCAGAGGTTGGAAAATTTCACCAAGAGCTACTCGACAAGCAAATGCACGGAAACTTTCACAGAAATGTAGAAAAACAGTCCTTGTCGAAGGAGCAAACTTTTGCTTTCCTCAAATCATCAGGTCTCAATTCAGGTACAGAGGGCTTTATTTTCGCATGCCAGGACGGTGTAATCTCCACCTTAGCATACCGCGCCCGCATTTTATGTCAAGAAGTTCCCAGTGATAGGTGCAGAGCGTGTCATGCACACGCTGAGTACCTAGAACATATACTATCGGGGTGTCCGACCCACGCAGGAACAACGTATATCTATAGACATAATGCGGCCCTAAGAGTACTTTATTACCACCTTTGTCGCTCTTACGGTGTTGGTCGCGACCCTGCCCTGCCGAACGCTCCAAGGGATATAGAGTCAATTGTCCGAAACGAGAAGTGCCAGATTTTCTGGAACTACGATTTTCGGGCAGCAGTCTCCGTTGCGCACTCGAGGCCTGACATTGTTCTCCAAGACTTCGAGAAACGAACTATATTCGTTATCGAATTCTCGGCTCCATCCGAATACAACATCACTGCAAAGGAGAAAGAAAAAGAGGAGAGATATCAAGACCTTAAAAGAGAGCTGCTTCGACTGTACCCAAAATATTCGGTACGAGTGATTGTTCTTGTGATAGGTGCTCTCGGAGGTGTGAAATTATCGCTGGTTCGTAACCTTAAAGCCATACCCGCGTGCCAAAAATATGCCAAGGCTCTTGCGAGATGGATGCAGAAAGCTGTCATCCTTGGGTCGCTTCGTGTCCTCAAGACACACGAGGGTTTCGCCGGCCTGTCGTTGTGATTTCGTCGTGCCCTGTGACCACCCATCTCACGGATGTGAGACGTGGCCATAGGTGTATATAAGATGGCAGTTGCTCTTAGTGGTACCCTGCGGTGGTTGTTTAACTTTGTTTTTAATTATATATATATATATATATATATGATAATTGAACATTAGAAACGAAATAATTTTACTATTGAACATTGAAAATTAAACGAATCTGAACGTTATTACAAAATAAGAAAATGTTTAGTTACTAAGAATTGTGACATTAAAACTCTGTTATACTCAAACCTTCTTAAATTTTAATTTTTTTAAGTAGATTTAAATCGCTTAAAAATGATCAGTTTTCAGCTTATTAATAATACTTTTCAATGTTAACCGTTTCAATCTTAATTGCAAAATTAAGGCTTATGAAATATAAAAAATGAAATTATTCAATTACTGAAGTACCGATTTCAGATAATTTAATTCTTTATTTACCTATTTTGATTTCAAACAACGCACTTTTTAACTTTTCAATTTCAAATAATGTAACTTTTTAACACTTCATTTACAACTATTTGTCATTGCTAAATTTGTCCGAAAATGTGGAATTACTCATAAAGCTAAGTTTGAAATATTCAATATTTTGAAATATTTTCAAAGGAAAAGTGATTCAATTTTCAATGCCTAATTCTAAAATATTCGAATTTTTAAAGCTTGAATTTGAGAAATTATTATCCTAGTTTGTCATTGTTTTAAATTTATTCCGGAGGCATTTAATTAAAAATTGTTTAATTACAAATCCTTTAAATTAAAAATTGTGCAACTATCAAGTATTTCAATTTGATATTCTACAATTTAGAATAATTGAAACAAATTAAACATTTTTATATTTAAAATTGAAACTAAAAAATTAGGAAAATTTAAGTCGAAATGATTTAGGTTGAAACTGACTAAAATTGAAAACAAACAATTTAGAACATTGACATTCAAAGTTTCTAATTTTAAGGCTGAATAAAATTAAAACCAAACAATAATGAATATTTGAATCTGAAATTATTAAATTTTAAAGTGACTAGTTTAAGGTTTTAAATATGAAATTTTACAATTTGGAAAGATTTAATAGTGAAATTGTCCTGACATTCTTAATATTCAAGTTTGGAATAATAACATTGTTAGATTTGAAATTGATAACCTCCAAAAATTGAAAAATTAAAATAAAAACAAATGTTTTCAAATTTAAGCTTTTGAACATTCAAAACTATGCTTTCAAATGAAGATTATAGAAATTTTAAGAATAATAGATATTATATTATTATTACATATCATATGTTATATAAAATGACATTCAAGGTTATTGGATAGATTTTTTTACTAAAAAATGTGATTCCGGTCACAAATAAAATCACTCTCATATTCACCGTTCACGATTGAAGAATATTAATATTGTATTCCTTTGCAACTTAATTATTCTAAAAACTTTGAAATTTGTATGCTTTCTAATTGTAATTTTTTTAAATTAATGAACCCAAACTCCACTGAATTTGAAAATTAATTATGAATAATTTTCAAATCCTGCAACACGATTTTTAAAACAATTTTATAAGACGTCAAACTGGCGTATACTAATAAACTGTTACATTGAAACAAAGGGACTTAAATGTGGACAAAGTGGGTGAATGAATGGAAGGATGATTATTTCTAAATATACGTTTAATTAACTTTTTTCACTTTATTCAATTTTGAAGGCTAAGTGCTATGTTTCAACCTCAATTATTCTTGCAATTAATTCTTACTTGAATTTTAAATGAATTCATAAGAAAATTAATTTGTGTTAACACGAACTCAATCTACTGATGCGAGCGTTTAAGACTATTAGAGTAATAAAGCCAAGTGAAGCATAAATTCAAGAACGTGGTTAGGGATTCAATGGTGGCACTGTATACTAAATTCCCGAGAGCGTTTAGGTAGTATCGAGACGATGCGATGTTATGATGCTTGAACATAACCGATAACGTTCATCTCCTAGTCCCTCGATGCCCCAATCTTGCTTTTTATAGTATTTCTCTTACCCTCGAATAGAATAGTTGATTTCTTTAGTCATAAATATTTTCTGACGAGAAAACACTTTCATCGTCTATATTCTTCATTGGACGTATCAACTGAATGGGATTGGGAGGATTAGCTATATGATAAAAATGTAAAACTTCTATTTTTCCCACTCTAACATATAAATATGTCATGAACAATAAGCCCCTACATTTATTTGATTAAGACCTTGGGTACATGACACATTATGACTCAGTGAAACTCCTCACCTGGGATGATTGCTAGAGAGATTGATCAGCGACCTGTGCTGGAGTAGTATTGGGAGTCGGAGTAGTAGTTATTATTTGTAATATCTTCAACAACTTCTAGGGCCTGAGGTTGTCAAAAAATAAATTGGTGGGCCCTGAGTTAATAAACGGAGGGACAACAGATAATGTATTGTTAATCATTATTATCACTATTACGGTATTAATAATAATATGTAGTATTAAAAAAAACTGAAAAATAAATTAAGTAGTACAAAAACTGAGATCGACTAAAGGACAGAAAGCGACTTCCGTGCAAAATTCCAGACTGCTCTTACGAGAAAATATATTATAGAAAAATCAGTACACGCATATGATGATTTTTTTAATAATATTTTTTGTAATAAATTTAAATTTAGAATTTAAAATTTAAAGATTTTTCGGGTTTCAATCGTGTGCGAAACTATGAATGTTGCCGACGTTTCGTGAACATTGCAGTAATAGGAATCTGTGGAAAATATTTAAAATGTCTGGAAAATACAGTAAATTTAATTGATTCCCTACATTTCTCCAGGAATCCCTTGAAACTCCTCAACTAGTTAACAATTTTTGGAATGCTAGGAGGTACTATCAAATCCCTTAAATCTTATAAAATTTTTTTGAACTCCTTAAAATCTTTGGAAGCTCTACAAGAGTCTTCCGAATCCCTTGAAATTTGTGAAATCTCTTAAAATTCTTTGGCATCTGTTGAATTAGCTTGAAATCTTCGAAAATCCCGTAATTCCTTTGGAATAATTGGAGGTCCTGTAAAGTCCTGTAAACCTTGTGAGATTTTTCAAGTACCTTGAAATCTTTACTAATCGTACGAAATTCGTTGAGCTTCTTTAAAATTTGTAAAATCTCTTAAATTCTTGGGAATCTTTTTAAATCACTTCAAATCTTTAAACTTCTTCGAAATTTTTGAAGCTCCTCTTTATCCCTTAAAATGAAATTGATTTTATTTCCTTAAGTACCCTAGAAATTCTCTCAAATCCTTTAAAATCCGATGCAATATTTAAAAATCGTAATAAATTATGAAGTAGAAATCATTTGGACGCGTTCAAATCTTTAGTAATCTTTTCGAGCTTTTAAAATCTTTGAATATCGTTGAAGATTCAATAAAATCCTTAGAATATAGTGAAATTTCTTAAAATACCTTGAAATCCTTCAAAATGTTTGGAATAGCTAGACATTGCTTGAAATTTCATTTCATTTCTTTTGTTTTCTAAAATTCTGTAGAAAATCTTCAAAATCAAGCTTAAAATCTTGGGAAATCCTACAAAATTCTATAGTATTCCTCGAAATTCTCAAAATCTCTTAAAATCAATTGAAATCTGTTGAAATTGTTTGAAATATTTGAAAATCTCGTAATTCCTTCCAAATAATTGAAGGTACTATAAAATTCCTCAAACCTTGTAAAATTTTTGAAAGTGCTTGTAATTTTTGAAAATCCTACAAAATTCTTCAACCCTTCTGGAAATTATTGTAATCTCTGGAAATTCTTTTAAATCTTTTAAATTAACGACCTTAAATATTTGAAATCCTTCAAAAATTTTTTAATTCCTTCATATCTTCGAAAATAAAACTGATTTTTCATTTGAAATCCCTTGGATATAAATTATATTAAACTTATTCATTGAAGTTCTCTAAAAGAGACCGTTTTAATTCCCTTATATTCTTGAAACCCTTGGAAATCAAATAAAGTTCTTTGAATTCTATGAAATTTCTTGAAATATCTTGAAATCCCTCAAAATAATTTCATTTAATTTCCAAAGTTATCTAGAATCCCATAAAATCAAGCTTAAAATCTTTGGATATCTTACAGCATTCTTTTAAATCTCTTTAAAATTTGAAAATCTCTTGAAATTCTTCCCAATCTGTTAAAATATATTTACATCTTAAAATACCATAAATCCTCAGAGAGAATTTGCAGGTTTTATAACATTCCTTAAGTCTGGCAAAATATACCTTGAAATCCATCGAAAGGTTTGTAATCTCTAGGAATTCCTTGAAATTTCATTTTATTTAATTTATTTCCCGAAGTTCTCTAGAAGATCCTCACGAGCCTAAAAGCTTTCCAAATCCTCCAAATTTCTTTCAACTCTATTAAAATAGACTCAAATTTCTCGAATATTTGAAAATGTTGTAAGTCCTTCAAAATAATTGGAGGAACTATAAAATTCTTTGAATTTTGTGAAATTCTTTAAAATCCTAAAAAAAACTTTGACATTCCTTGCAATTTTTCAAGTCTCCTGAAATTCATTGTAATCTTTTGAAATAACTTAAAGTCTTTCATGTCCATTGCAATGTTGTGTGTTCGTTCATATTATCTGAAATTTTTGAAATCCGTGGAAATCCCATGAAAAAATTTTCTATAATGATTTTTCTAAAGTTTACTACAGAATTGTAAGAAATTCATTATAGGACAATCATTAGAGGCACATACTGAACTTCCTATAATATTTTTCATCAGGTTGTAACGACCATAATAGTGAGGTACGAACCCCTTGAAAAGTTTTCAAATTGTGGAAAAACTATTGCACTTCAAAAATCTACAACAAAAAAGTATTATATGCGCTTCGGTTCTGAAAAATAAGTAGGGATGCACCACCATGAAATCTAAGACCTGCAACTATTTTTTTGTAGAAATGATTATTTACGAAAGTGTAATTGTAACAATCGAAAATTATTTTCAGATGTATAATAATCTAAACATGTCGGGTAAGTAGGAATAACGCGAACCCCAGTGAAGCTTACACGGAATTATCAAACAGCCAACCTTGAAATCAGCTTACGGGCTTAGAGCTTATTCAAATGCGACTGAGAGAAGCATCTTGGGATAGAGAAATCTACCTTTTGCGTTTTATTCACCCTAATTTGAAAGAAGCAGCAAATCCTAGTTACAAAAGCGCCCGTGAAGAAGAAACGCAATTCCTGGGTCTCAAAGAGAAACACTTTAAAGTAGATACTTTGTTGTAAAATTAAAAGTTCGTTTGTTCAAACCTTTGAAGAGTCGTTTCCTTCCAGTCTTACCTCATCGTATAAGAAACTAATTATTGCCGTCGTGCCTTCTGAAAGATCAGTCTTACCCCCATCCTCTGCCTCAGTAATTGGATATCTTCCCATTGAAATTCACGACCAAACTTACCTATCTACCTTCGTTACGTCTCTATTCCTTCACTCTACTCTTACAACCCACTCTCCTATTTCTCTTTAACGCTCTCTTCGTTTTCCTGTTTGTTTCCCTTTCATCCTTCCAATTACAGCATTCTATTCTGCAATCTACCTTATTTTCCTCCCGTTACGTGCTTTACCGTTTTTTAGTATTTCAAGAGACCATTTTTATTAGCTCTGATTAATACTGAATCGTACAAAAAAGCCTCATCAGATAAATATTAAGTACAGTAAAAAAGCTCTTGAAGGGAGTACGATATATAGCAAGCTAAATTTTTAATTATGTTTAAAAACATGTTTGTGTCAGTCCCAGATCACCCCTTTGAATTAATATTGAGGAGACGTTACTAAACTACCTTGACTCGTCAATTTGCTAAATGGTGTTAAGTCCAATCAACCTAATTTTACAGGTGAAGCCAAAAACCTTTCTAGAAGAACAATTCACAACCGATTGAGTTAATTATTTCCTTTGTGCATGTGAAAAAATCAGCTAATGCATTATTGTGCTTAAAAAATAGATGGGATAAGATCGAATTTTTATATGGCGTTTTCGAAAAAAAGTATACTTGTACTATGTACCTGTTCTGGTCTTCCATTGCAAAAAACTATTATACCAATAAGTCAAAAACATATGTAAAAAGAATTTTCGCATGTCGGAAGCCAAAAAAATTACACTTTCCAAATATAACTATATTCTGATAAAAAATTATCGTGAAACTCCGCTCTTTAACATAAAAGATGAAGGTTCTAATTAGAACTATATCTTGTACGTTTTCTGCTCTTCCGCTATCAAAAACTATCACCCCAATCAATCAGACCAAAGCTATGAAAAGAATTTCCGAGTGCCGCAAGACAAGGAAATTTTAGATTTTTCAAATATAAATTTTTTTATAAAAATGAGTATGTAACTCCGCTATCAATTCCAGAAGTTAAATTTTCTAATTGAACCCAAACTCAGTTCCTTTTCTGTTCTTCCTCTATCACAAGCTAGTACCCCAAGGAGTCAGAAAAAAGTTATAAAAATAATTTTTTATTTCCGGAAGACATACAAATTTTACATTTGCAGAACATAACCAAATCTGGATAAAAGGGACCGCGAAACTCCGCTACCAAATCTAGAAGTTAAATTTACTAATTGACCCTAAATTCTGTACCTTGTTTGGTCTTCCAGTATCAAAAGCTTTTTCCTCATTATTCACATTAAAATTATAAACAGAAATTTTCTAGTATCAGGAGAAAAAAGTTGTATTTTTTTGAAAGATTACCAGATTTTGATAAAAATGATCGTGAAACTCTCCTGGGGTAAAATTGGCTAAGTGTCCTCGCTTAAAATTTTATTGTCTGTCTTATTAAGAATCCGCCAGAGTATAGTGCTGGTGGACCTCTGTAAATGATGTAAAGGGGGTGCACCTTGTATAACGGCTGTTAAGATACAGGGGCCCGAGTTATCGAAAATTTACCTTGACCACTAACTTGCAATTGTACATAACTCCTGATACAGTTACCCAATTTTACTTTAGGGTTTTGTAGCCCCGGGAGGCAGGGGGAACTCACTCAGAAAGCACCTCAATATATGAGAGGTAAGGGGAACTCACTCAGAAGGCACTCTAATATGTGACAAGAAGGGGGAAGTCACTCAGAGAGCATCTCAATATGTAAGAGGCAATGGGAACTGACTCAGAAAGCACCCCGATATGTGAGAGACAAGGGGAACTCACTTAGGAAGCACCCCAATAAGTGAGAGGCAAGGGGAAATCACTCGAAAAGCACCATGATATATGAGAGTCAAGAGTAACTCACGCAAAGAGCATTCCAATATGTGAATGGCAAGGGTAACTCACTCAGAGAGGATCCCAATATGTGAGAGGCGAGGGGAACTCACTCAGAAATCACCCTAATACGTAAGCGGTAAGAGGAACTCACTCAGGGAGCATCCCAATATGTGAGTGGCAAGGGGAACTCACTCAGAGAGCATCCCGATATGTGAGAGGCAAGGGGAACTCACTCGGAAAGCACCTCAATATGTGAGAGGTCAGGAGAACTTACTCAGAAAGCAGTCCAATATGTAAAAGACGATAGGAGCTAGCTCAACAAGCACCCTGATATGAGAGAGGCAAGAAGGACTCACTCAGAAAGCACCCCGATACGTGAGAAATAAGAGGAACTCACTCAGAAAGCACCCCAATATGTTAGAGACAAGAGGAACTCACTCAGAAAGCACCCCAATATGTGAGAGACAAGAAGAACTCACTCAGAAAGCACCTCGATATCTGAGAGGCAAGGGG
>CAKNXH010000412.1:99422-140045 GCA_932178445.1 Andricus quercusramuli
ATGTGAGAAACAAGGGAAACTCACTCAGAAAGCACCCCAATACGTAAGAGACAAGAGGAACTCACTCAGAAAGCACCCCAATATGTGAGAGGCAAGGGGAACTCGCTCAAAAAGCATCCCGATATGTGAGAGGCAAGGGGAACTCACTCGGAAAGCACTTCTTTTGTTTGTTAATCTAACCGACTGAGAATAATTTTTAGTTAGTCATTACATTAACTTACGTCAGGTTTTAATAAATTTGAAAGTCTTTAAGTAAGTGGTACGTGTCAGGTGGTTTTTTCCAAAAATATGCTCTTTCCCAACTGAATTCAAAATTTGTTTGGACATTTTTAGTTTAAAGCGTATACCTTCATCTATATCTCCTACAATTCTTATTGAAATTTATTCAATGGTTTCGGAAATATCGATATTCCGAAAAAATGTGATGCGAAAATTCAACATGGCGTAACAACCGTAATTCTGGAATTTTTAAAAATCTTTCGCACCCCAAATGTCTCTTATATAGCACTATAAATTCAAGAATTTTACCCACAATCGAACAACCACTTGCAGATCCTGATATTCCTGACGTATGCTGACCCAGTTTTTAGGTTACGTTTCCAGATCCTCCTGCGCTTTCTTCGACCGGCCCCGTTTTTTACTTCTTTTAGCTCTCAAGTTGTGGTAAGTCTGACCCAGAATGGATCCAGTGTTGATCTTGAGGAGGAGGCGCCGGGGAAGCAGAAAAGAGATCTTTTCATGTGATGATACAAAAAATCACAAGATTTAGAAATGTTATCATCCTCATCCTCCTCTAGGGGCTGCAACACCTTGTAGTTCTTGTCGCGGCTTAAGCGTGTGGGCCGAGATCCCTCCCGGACCGATATCCAGTTTCGAAACCGGAGCCCCGCATGCGGGGCCCCATAGGGGTGAAGGGGGGAGAGGGGTTGTACTTAAACGGGTCTAACATAACAGTTTTCCCCCAATCAGTCTCTCCGGCAAGCCGAACTCAGGTGGCCCCTAGCTCTTCCGGGAGCCGGCGGATTGGCGGTTCATCTGAATGAGGCTATGGAAACGGGAGCGGCCAATAAGTCCCCCAAAAAGAAGAAAGGCATCAACGGTTCCTTAACAAGAAAACGGAGGAGGCAAGCGCTGCAGACTAGTAGAGTAGCTGCGGGGGCTGGAACATCGGGAACTACAACACCGATAGCTAGCACTGAGGCCCAGAAGAGAGGGAGAGGCTCAGAGAAAACTTCAGCAGGAGGGGGCGGGCAGAGCCTATGAATAGGCACAAGACAGTCCAGTAGCCTATGAACAGGGAGTAGTCGGGGGCTGAAATGATTGATGCCCTGAGCGCTCACCCCCTGACGATGGTGGTGGCGGATACGAGCTACACGGACTCGCTGCTCACTGCGGAACAATTTGAGCTGTTCAGGGAGGGCGCTCGAAAGATTGTCCCCGGATCAGTGATAAAAATTCGAGACCTTCTTCTATAAAAGAGGGGTCTTTGTATTTGTCGCAGTCGACCCAGCGGCTAAGGCTTGTCTACATAACACAGTGACTGAGACAAGGCCCTGAGATGGTGGAAACCTTGAAGTAGGTGATGTTGAATTGCTCCAAAAGATAGTGAGGGCTACGGAGTGATTTTTAAGGTAAGCAGCAAGACCTGTCTGGCACGATCAGCCTCAGAAAGAAGACATAGCGGGAGGTACGAAGCAACTCCTAAGTGTGCAAATTCCTGAGACCAACACAGGGCTCTTGCGGTCCTGGGCAACAGGTCCTTCTACCACCCTGGACAAGTCAACTCTAGAGCTGCTGGCCAGGAACAGGAGGAACCTGTCGGGGCACAGAGAGATCGGGGACCGACCTAAATCATTGCTCCTGGCCTACCCATCACTTGAAATCAATTGCATCACAGCAAAGGCACCTCTGCGTTTCTACAGAGGCGCGCAGTTATATCACTAATCCAGGAACCTTGGTTAGTCCGAGACACCATAAGGGGATTAAGGGGCTTGTTTTTATTACAGGAACCCGAAGACGGTCAAACTAAGGGCCTGCATACTGGCGAAGGGAGTCAACGTTGTCCCGCTGCTAGAGATATGTTCGACAGACCTGATGGTTATAGCCACAGATCTTGAAGAAATAGAAAAGCTGGTCATGAGATCGGTCTACTTTCCATATTAAAGCGATACCAACCCATCAGTAGAGGTACGGTACACTGGTGGAATACTGCAAGGTAAGGGGCTTGCTTCTTCTGCTGGGGTACGATGCTACCTTCGACAACACTTCCTGGGGCAGCACGGACATCAACTTAAGAAAACAATTAATCCATCTGATTCAGATATTCTTAACACGCGAAATACCCCGACGTTTTTCGTAACTTGGCCAGGGAGGAAGTCATCGACATCACTCTCCCTACCTGTAGTTTTAGAGACAATATCAAGAAGTGGAGAGTCTCAGAGGAACCCTCTCTCTCAGATCACTCACAGATGGAGTTCGAGTTGGAATCCATCGTTCTCGCGGGCTCTAAGTGGGCCAGAAATCCAAAAAAAACGGTATGGGACCAGTTTTCCACGGAACTAAGGAGTGCACTTCCGGAGGTGCCCAGGTCAATTGAAGACATGGACAAGCTGCTTTCTCGAAAGTTGGGCCGCCTGTGGCCCGGTTGGGTACGAAACGACGATTAGCCCAGGAGATTGTTACGTCCTTCAGGGTCGGTTGGGCCCTGAAGTCTTTCAGTCCTTAGAAGTCTCCTGGTCTGGATGGCATATATCCGACCTTCTTACAGAAGGCTGGAGAGACCAGTATAGGGTCGCTCGTGAGACTTGCTAGGACTAGTCTGATGCTGGAATATGTTTCGACAGTATGGAGAGATACGAAAGTAGTCTTTATTCCGAAAGCAGGCAGGATCGGTCATACTTCACCCAAAGATTTCCGTCCCATCAGCCTCATATCTTTCCTACTAAAAACAATGGAAAGACTTGTGGATGGATATATCCGTGACAAGGTCTTGTCAAGTGGACCCTAACTAAAGCAGTAAACCTAGTCTAAGGACAACTGAAGCAGAAAGGCCTCGCGATTAGAATCTTTGTGCATATTAAAGGAGCTTTCAATTACACTCCTAGAGAGTTGGACAGGGCTGCCATGATTGCACATGGTTTGCTCATTGCAGTCGTGGAATGGACCTGCCACATGCTGGCCAACACGAACATAACAACGACTAAGGGTGATACCACTTTATGTGCAACCGCCGACTCGGAAAGTCCTCAGGGAGGCATTTTATCGCCCCTGCTTATGGTACTTGGTAGAGGATGAACTGCTTCATCTGCTCTCGAATCAGGGCTACCACGTTATAGGCTACGCAGACGATATACTGTTTATCGTGCGCGCCCAGCATCTGGATGTGCTATTCGGAGTAATGCAGCCAGCACTGAAGATAATGGATTCTTGGTGCTAGAAGACTGGAATATTGGTCACTCCGAGTAAGATGGACGCGATTGTATTTACCAGACGGTATAAGTGGGGAATCAAGAGTACACTGAAATTGGGAGGACAACAACTGAAAATCAAACAACGAGCGAAATATCTAGAAGTCATCCTAGATAGAAGCTGTTATGGAACGAGCACCTGGAAAACAAGTGCGTAAAGCTAGTAGCAACTGTATGGCTCTGTAGGAGAGTCAAAGGGAAAATCTGGGGCTTAAAGCTGGAGGCACTTAAATGTGGATCTATACAGCGATCCTGTCACCTAGGCTAACATATGCGGCGGTGGTTTGGTGGAGCAGGGACAAATTTGCCACTGTGAAGTCTTTTCTGGAAAGAATCAGGGAATGGATTCTAAGAGGCGTCACTGAGGCATCGAAGTAGTAACCTACGATGGCGTTGGGGGTACTAACAGGGTTAGAGCCCCTCCATCTCACGATCAAAGCCGTGGCTGCGAAGGCGGCCTGGAGATTCAATATGGTAAACGGCGGAAGGTTCTCGACATCAACGCGGATCCCACCCGACATTGCGAGTAGGCCGACGCTGAGCAAAAGCAATAGATTTCCTATGAAAAATAATATACATTGCTCAGAATGTAACACAACGATCGCAACTCGTGTGAATGCAGCCCTCGCCTCGCTCGGGCGGAAAACTTCACACTCGTTGCAATCGCTGTGTTTCACTTTTCGTCACTTTCCGGAAACAATATACAATTTATGCCAAGTTTCTTAATGCCCCTATGTGTCCCTGACTATCATTGCCTGAATTCTGGAAAAAAAGTAATGACAATATGTTAATTCTGTCAAATATTACTGTTTGGTTTCGGCTCGTCTCCAGTGGAGGGCGCCACTTGAGGGCCGTCAAGTTTCCTCTCATCGACTGCCGCGCGTCAACTCAGTTCAGTTCCTCGTTGTACTGCGAACCGAGCGGACGTTTTTTGTTATTTGGCGAGTGTAGATCAGCCGTATAATAAATTCGGTTATCCCAACCGTGCATCGAGTATTGACTCTCCAAAACCAATCACCCCCTCCTTCTACGCAGAACTAAACAACTACAGTGAAACATAGAGAACAGAAACCAAAAATTACAACCATATATAAGAGCTATTCTTGCTGCACATGTTCGATTAAAAAATAACGCATAAGCGCAGGAGAAAATTAAAAGAAGAATGCAAGAATGCATTTTCACATTCTCATAAGAGAAGGTATTAGGTTTGTGTGACATTTGGCCCTCTCCGGTTTTGTCAAATGTCCACGTTTTCGGACTTTCTGAACCCAAAAAACGTGTATCTATGCTTCCGTGCATGTAGATGTGTGTATGTATATGTGTATGTTTTTAGATTTTTATTTTGTTACTACGATAACTTTCTAATAAATTGATAGATTGGATTGAGCTTCAGGTTTTTTATATCACTTTTTTTGAAAGTAAAAATTGTATGTTCGCATGTTGGTAGTACTCAGAGAGACAAATAATTCGTCTCAATGGCACTTTTTGATAAACCAAAAATTACTGGAGTAATAGCATTTACAAAATTCCAAAAAACCAACGAAAATGAACATTTTAAGTCAAGAAACGCACGATATAAAAAAAATTCATCGTGAGAAAAACTTTGCTTTTTGAAAAACCTACATTATTGTCATAACAACTTTTTGAATTTCTTGAAAAATCAAAAATTCTAATTTTTTTTGCACAAAAAAAGAATGAAAAATAAAACATATAATTTTGTGGTCAAACTATGCAAGATATGAAAAATGATGAAGAAACAAAAATTGGGCATATAAAAAAGGTCTTCAAATTTGTTATGAATCACTTTTTGATAGGATGCATAGTTTTTGTTTACATCTTAGAAAATAAAATTAAAAATAAAAGAATTACATTTTTGGACAAACAACATAAGCTATGAAAAAAACTAGTAGATAAAAGTTGCCCACACAAAAAAGAGCTATACATAAATAATTTTTTTACGGAAGCGTAGTTCTTGTTTCAATCGTAAGAAATAGCATTGAGACTAAAAAATTAAATTTTTGGAAAACCCACACAAGAGAACTAGATTTACGATCTCATCTAGAAATTATCGTGTGACAACGAACAACTTCACCTTCCAGAGGGGCGTCCTTCAAGGTGATGCCATGAGCCCTTTGCCTTTTTGCATCAACCTTCTGCCTCTATCTCTCGCACTACGAAATTCTCCTGGATACCTCTGTGGCGGCACTAATCAGCGCGAGCATAAGGTTACTCATCTATGTTATATGCATGTCCTGGGAATCTTTGCCTCTCGTAAAATAAAACTTCAAACTACTATAAGTATCATCGAGAACTACACAGGAGACATTGGCATGGACTTTGGTTTGCACAAGTGTGCCAAAATTAATGTGAAGAAAGGAAAGATTACTGGCGTTTACAAGGACCCTGAGCTTGTGGATATAAGTGTTATTAGACATCTCAATACTGGAGTGACATATACATACATGGGCGTGTCTCAAAGCCGCATTCAGGACGTAACATCAGTGAAGGAATCTCTCCAAAGCACATAAAAGCATCTTCTTCGACAGATTTGGTCTTCCAATCTGTCGGTGTTGAACAAGGTATCTGCGACTAACATGCTTCCCGTCCCGGTTCTACTGTACACGTTTGGGGTGGTTCATTGGACGAAAAACGAGCTTAAGGCCCTTGAAGTCACAACGCATATGATCATGCATATGCATAAAAGCTAAAGATGGTCAGGAATCACGAGATGACTGGCGCAGGAGCGTTCCTTTACGAAGCCGCGGAGCAAGCGGCTGAGGCCCTTGGCCTGAATTTTAACATCAGAACTGAGGAAAGTGCATTACTCCATCTAGATGCTTCACTTCTAACAGCCGAAGTGAAGAAAGCAGAGGTTGGCAAATTTCACCAACAGCTACTCGACAAGAAAATGGACGGAAACTTTCACAGAAATTTAGAAGAACAGTCCTTGTCGAACGAGTAAACTTTTGCTTTCCTCAGATTATCAGGGCTTAATTCAGGTACAGAGAGTTTTATTTTCACATGCCAGAAGTATGTCATTTCCATCTTAGCATACCGTGACCGCATATTATGTCAAGAAGTTCCCAGTGATAGTTGCAGAGCGTGTCATGCACACGCTGAGTACCTAGAACACATACTATCGGGGTGTCCAACCCACGCAGGAACGATGTATATCTTAAGACATAGTGTGGCCCTAAGAGTGCTTTATTACCATCTTTGTCGTTCTTACGGTGCTGGTCACGACCCTGCCCTGCCGAACGCTCCAAGGGAGATAGAGTCAATTTTCTGAAACGAGAAGTGACAACTTTTCTGAAACTACGATTTTCAGGCAGCAGTCTCCGTTGTGCGCTCGAGGCCTGCCACTGTTCTCCAAGACTTCAAGAAACGAACTTTATCCGTGATCGAATCCTCGGCTCCGTCCGAATACAACATCACTGCAAAAGAGAAAAGAAATGCTAAGGCACTTGCGAGATGGATGCAGAAAGCTGTCATTCTTGGGATTGCTCCGTGTCCTCAAGACACACGAGGGTTTCGCCGGCCTGTCGCTGTGACTTCATCGTGCCCTGTGACCACCCACTTCACGGTTGCCAGACGTGGCCATAAGTGTAATTCACCGCGGTTCTACTGGGGGCTGTTGACGTTTTTTTAGATGGCAGTTGCTCCGAGTGTGACCCTGCGGTGTTTGTTTAACCCTTTTTTTATATTATATATAAATATATAATTATTTTCAACACCAAACTTCGGATTCCTCGGTGAATTGCGCATAAAAATATATGGTTACAATTATTCAAATTAATTAAGCATATAGATCAGGCCCACCGAAAATAATTATGTTCTGCTCACTGAATTTCAGTGACACTGGTGACTTTCCTTGAAATTCTGCAAACATCTGATATTCCTATTTCAAATTATAAGTTCAAAAAAAATGGTGTTACCCAACTTAAAGGATCTTTCAAACAAACACAGAAACATAAAAAGGGAATCTAAATATGGTGAACTCATTCGCAAATATCTAATTAAAATTATTAATTTCACTTATGGATTGTATTTTGAATTTAGTTTCAACAAAAAAAAAGTATTTAAAAATAGTCAAATTGGTTAATAACTTCTGTCTGGTTTGTGGTTTTTAAAATTCGCATGTTTACAAATTAGAAAAAATGTTTCTATTAGTTCAAAAAATGTGGCAAATTTGTTCTAAACACAGTTTTTTCTAGTGAATAGCAATAAAAAAATTAGATATATCAGAAAGTGAAATATTGATAGGTTGAATACGTTTAATAAGTCGAACATGTAATTTCTTCAACTTTAATCAAATTAACATGGCAAAATGTAAAAAAAACAAATGGAAAACAAATTTTTTGTTCTGGCCTAAGACGTACTATATTTTGAACCTACATATAATCCTAAACAATGAAAGGTAATGGCTGAAAATTAAAAAAGCCCCGAATTAACTTTGAATATGTTACCCAAGCATATCATATACATTTTGAAACAGTCTACAGAAACTGAAGAATATTCGAGTATTCTAGAATTAACCAGAACATTCTCGGACCCTCTAGAATTAAGAAAAAATAAAACAGAATTATTCTAGAAAAATCAATAGCATTTATGAATTTGCAGAGAATTGTAGATTCACATAAAAACTATCAAATAATCAAACATATTTACGTCAAATTTTAGAATTGTATACCGAAGAACTTTGAACGGCATTCCAAAATATTGCTAAATATCCAAAAATGTTCGAAAATATTAAAAAATGCTGAAACTAAATTTAAAAAACTTTCAACCGTTTTGTCTTATTCTACAACACTTTTTTGAGATGACAAAGTTCATTGTACGTTTAAAATCAATGTATTTGTGTATGATTTTTGCAATTTCTAATTCTCATAATATAATAAAGTAACATATTGTAGTAGATTCATGTTTCTCAAAACACATAGTATTCACGAATTTTTATGTAAGTTTATAACTCTCTAATTTATTCACGTTTTTTTAAATTGAAAAGAAATACATTGAAGCTAGTAAGAAACGTCAAACAGTGTTCCACTTCATGATTTATCAAATAAATAAATCTTCAACATTTTTAGATTCTTATATCCAGAAGGAAGCCGAAAAATAGTAGAAAAACTTTTTCCGGAAAGTATTCAGTAGGTATTCTATACTGTTAATTTCTACATGCAAGTATCGTATCACTTAAAAAACGCCTAAATAAAATTTATATCAATGTTTTAAGAGGTTCCTTGAGGGCTATGTTACGGAACGGACGCGGAGCTTAACAATTTTTTGTCGAGAGGGTTGTCACCCAAGCCTTTTGAAATTCTTAAGGATTCCGTCAGATCCGAAACTTTAAAAAATATTGAGGGTCCCGTATGTATCCGATTTTTATCAAAAATGTATAAGAATCCAGTACGGTTTGACATCTTTGAATATTCTTCAGTAACCGACCCGGGCCCGATCCTTTCCAAATTTCTAACAAGAAAGATCCACCCTGGATAGAAACCCGATTCTTTTAAAGTTTCTGAGTACCCAGTCCGGATCAGAAGCATTGTAACTTAAAAATCGGCTTTCCCAAAATAAAGCGAATAATTCTGTTCAAAACGAGTTGAATTGAAAAAGTGTTTGTTCTATAGTTTAGCATCAATCAATCTCCAGGCGTATATACTTTTTAAATTAAATTTTAGAAATAAAATAGAATTGAAAGCGAAAAATCTAAGACAGGTAATTTGACGTAATCAAGAGAAACAATATACGTCAATGAAAAATATAACTTCTGCAACCAAAGTTAGAATAAGTTACAAACCAAGATAATTTGAAGAGTACGACCGTGATGAAGAAGTGATTAATAAATTATTCATGCCATTTTTTTAATTTATTGTAACATCACGTCAAAAAGTGATATACTAGAACATTTATAACCATTGACAAAATATTTTGTCAAACCAAATAATGAATTATGTGCTGGCTTTCAAAACTTCCATGAGGCCCGGTACATCATGTTCTTCTGTCATTTTTTTCCATTCTGTAACTCTTTTTGAATTCATTGAAGCCACAACTATGTCTTGATCTGCAGTTAAAGTACTTTTGGAAATAAATTTAAATACTTTTTCAATGTTTTTTATGGCAGTCTGTTTTGAGACCTCGTTTTTTGTCAGCAAATTCGAAGTGAAGAGTCCATCTGCTTCAAGACATTTGGCCACTAAATTCAATACTGAAACTTCGATGAAAATCTGTGGAGGGCAAAGCATGCCAAGTGACATATCTTTACTGTCTATATCGTAGACAATTGCGTCAAATTTCTCTCCTTCCTTAGCAGCATTTTCTAAAAATTGAAGACCATCTCCTATTTCCACCTTCATGTTTTCATTTAAAACTAATCCAAAGTAATTGGTTGACACTTTTAACATTTCTCTGTCGATATCTACTGCTGTGATCTTCAACTACAAAATTTCCACATTATTTAGTTTGATTACAAAATTATTTAAAAAATGAAGATAACTCAGTCACTAATCATACCTGGGGGAAGAAGTGTGTAAGGAATAAGCAGAATGTTCCTCCTCCAAGGCCCAAGAGGAGGATTTTTGCATCTTTTTTGGATTTTGCTATCACACCTGCAGCAACACTCAGATAAACGATGTTGTTAGATGCTAGAAAACCAACGTCGACCACCTTTTGCATTTCACCTTCCTCTGATTTAACTGAAAAAATTTAATTCAAGCTTTATGGATTTCTAATTATGTTAGATAAAGTGCAAGTTTCCTTACCAAGTTTCATTCTTGCTTGACTCTGTACAAAGAATTGACTATTCTTAAAAACAAGTCGTAGATAACTGTGTCCAGCTTTTTTAATTTCTTCCACAATGAAAGGACCACTTATTTCACTAACTCCTTCGTAACAAATATTTCTTGTACCAACGCCCTCGTGAACGGACAAGATCGGAATTTCTTTGAGAGAATGTCCCTCAGGTGCTAGGCTGCGGATACTTTTTTCAATCTCTTTTTTCACAATTTCCAAATTCTCAAACTTATGCTCTCTACGCAAAATAATAATAACTAGTTTATCGTATTCAGTTGTTTTCAGAAGATTCTGCCTCCCTTCTTTTTTATTAAAGGTCCAGTCTACTTCCCTGAAAAAAATAATTGTTTGATGATAAATTATTCATAATTGAAATATTTAAATACACTTAATAAGAAAATGATTTAAAGTAATTTGAGAGAAATCTCTGACAACGTGCGAAGTTTCAAACGATGTACGTAAAATCTAGAAATCCTACCATCCTTGTGGCACTATAAATGCTGCGAATGATTTGCAGCTTTTAGATTTTGACTCATGATCTTCTACAACATGAAAAGTATATCTGGGAGTTTGCTCTCCTGGTTTATACAGATCGAGGGTAGTTTCTCCTTCATGTGCAATGTTTTCTTCTCCAATACTTTTAAAAATTAGGTCTGAGTTTTGGAAGACTTCTGGTCGTTCAGTTTTACTAGCTTTCTGAAAAGAAATAAGTTTTTCCTAGATTGAGAGATTCTTGAATGTAACTTACCGCAAATGTAATTGCCACAATACGACTGGCCGTTATGTGACTTGCCGGCGGTTGGCATGAATCAACCCCGATTTCTTCATCATTTGAGTACCTATTCAGTAGAAAGAATTCGAGGAAGAAATAGGTCGTGTTTCTGAGAAAATTGACTTCGAATATGTTCAGATAAGCCAATGCGATTTTTTTAATTTTCAACCTTTTGGTTATTTTCCGGCGGACATCGAAAGTAAACAATTAACGTCGCCAGGGTCAGAAGTGGGTCCAAATCATTTATTCCTTGCTATATTATTCAACTTGGTACTAGTATAGTGAATATATACAATAAAACTTTTTGTTGTGTCTGCTTCCTGGAGAAGTGAATATTGAATTTCTTTTCACGAAAAATAAAAATGTGCATTTTCCATTTAAATCATGATAAAATGAGAAGAAATTTACAAGATAAAGTTATTCTCTCAAAAATTTATGAAGAAAATTCTTTTGCCGCTTTTTCGTTAAAGTATATATATAATGTTTCTCTTGATGCAAAAATTTCTAAACAAAATGTTGTCAACCTGTAGATTTGCGCATTCATTTTTTATACAAAATTTTATTGGTCTAAAAAAAATACAATCATAGCCGACTTTATTCATATTTTAGTGAGAAAAACGCAAGATAGAGTGTCAGGACACTTTTTATAACTTTTCTAAAGGCACAACTGTGTTCTTTGAAGTTTTTTTTTGTATCTTGTCTCGATTTCCTAATAAATGCAAATTTTGATTTTTCATAATAAGAAATTAAATTGTCTCTTCTCCAAGACGCGGAAACTACATGAACTCTTATGGGATATATTAATTATACTACAGTAGAAACCTTCAAAAAAATCAAGAGAAAAAAAAATGCTGAAGAATGGCTACACTAGCTTTAAAAGTTCAAATTCTCATAACTCCGGCAAAAATCTTGCTTCATGAAATCGGTGAAATGGGTGTCGTCTAAAATGCGTTGAAAAACAACATGTTTTGTGGCGAAATTATTCTGTGACTTGAGTGTGCACCCTAGCGTGATCTAAAAATGCATCGGAATATCCTTGTTCAAATTTCCATGCATATCGCCCCCAAATTCATTCGAATCCACACAAAAATGAATGAGTTTTCATTTAATTATATTCAGAAGTTCCGCAAGCCCCATGAAGTTTAACACGTATTTCCCAAAAGAAAAAAAGAGATTTTTGTAAATTTTACTAAGAATTGTCAATGTTAGGAAAATTGGATTTAAACTCAATTTCGTTTTGGATAATTAGCTATAGGATAGAGATGAAGATAAAGCTATAAGATAAAGACAAAGCTACTTTTCAAATATCAACCCCATAAGTCTATTGTATAGAGTTAATTGTGTTTCTTTGCATATTTGTTGAATACAAATTGCTCCGAGTACATGAAATACTACTTTGTAATAATAATATGATGTCCACATAAACTTTTTAAGCAATTTATTATTGCTTTTAGCAATTTTTTCTCAGAATAGAGTTAAAAAGTCGCGTTTTCGTCCGAATTTTGAAAGCGATTTTCAACTTTTCACTTAGAGCGACGCAATAGTCAGTTAAATTTAACAAGATTGATCGTTTAAACCATTTATCATCATTTATCCGAGGGAGGTATTAATTATTTCCAGTTAACAAACATAATTTTTTAACAATTTATTATTATTTTTGATAATATTTCTCTCTAAATCTTGTTAGAAAGTTGCCGTTTTTTTCTAAAATTCTCAACTTTGCTCTGGCTTTTTAGTTGTGAACAAATAATGAATAAACTTAAGAGAAAATAATTTTTTAAACAATCTTTTTCTTTTTCGTAAATTTATATTTTTTTGTAATAAAGTAGGGATTTGAAATATTATTCAAATTTCCTATATGAATCATGTTAAATGTAAATTTTCCTTGAACATTTCGGAAAAATCCGCAACTTTCTACCATTACTCGAAGAGAAGATAGTTATAAACAATAATAATTTTTATAAACCATCACCTCTGTTCAACTGTAGTAATTATCAATTCACTAAGTGAAAAGTGAGTAAAAATTTTAAAAATTCAGAAAAAACCGCACATATCTAGCATTACTATGGGAGGAAACAGTTGTTCACAATTTACTTAAACAATTATGTTTGTCAAATTGCATTAATTATTACCTCAATAAAAATGAAAAATGGACACAAAGTTGGAAATTACCGAAAAGATGCAACTTTCTAAAAATATTCAGAGAGAATATGGTCGAAAATAATAATAATTTGTTTACATAATTATTTTTACTAAATTTTATTAATTATCAAAACGCTCTGAGTGGAAAGTAAACAAATAGTTGGAAATTTCTGGAAAACCCGCTATTTCCTAACATTATTCAAAGAGAATATTATTATAAAAAAAAAATTGTTTAAACGATTATGTCTGTCAACTTGAATTAACTATCACCTTACTTTAATTGAAAAGTAGACGAAAAGTGAAAAATTTTAGAAAAACCTGGCATTATTCTGGAGAAATATTCTTATAAATAATGATAAATGGTTTAAATAATTACTTCTGTTGAATTTAATGGACTATTGCCTCACTTTATTTGAAAAGTTAAAAATGACTTTATAAAATCGCGATTTTCTCCCACCTCTTCTTTTTGTCCAATTTTCATCTGTAGTGAAGTGATAATAAATTCAAATTGGAAAAATAATTGTCTAAACAATTTATTATAATTATTAATAATATTATATTCGCATAATGCTCAAGAGATGCGTTTTTTTTTTTAATTTCTGGTTTTTTGTCCACTTTTCATTCGGAGTGAAGTAATAATGAATTGAATTTAACAAAATACTTGTTTGAACAATTGATTACACTTCTTAATAATATTATAATTGAATAATGCTAGAAAGATGTGTTTTTTTTTGGTTAAATTTCTGGCTTTTTGTCCAATTTTCATTTGGAGTGAAGTGATAATGAATTGAAGTTAACAAAATAATTGTTTAAACAATTTATTATCATTGTTGATAATATTCTATTTGCTTAATTGGTAGAATGTTGTGGCCTCTTCTGAAATTTTCAACTGTTTGCTTATTTTTTATTAAGCGTGACTGAATAATTAATCAGATTCAGCAAAAATAATTGCTTAAACAAATTATTATTGTTTATGACTATCTTCATCTGTATCGATTGCTTCTTATAGTTGCGGTTTTTGGGCAATGTTTACCTTCTTGTCCTTTTTTCACTTAGTGAGGTAATAATTAAATAAAGTTAACAAAAATCTTTCACAAAAATCTTTCTAAAATCTTTCACTTTGTTTCGCCTGCTTGATCACTAACAATTAATAAATAAACATTACAGAAAACTATATTTTAAGTAATCTCTTTCCTTTTCGTGAATATATATTTTTCTAAAATAAAACAGATATTTAAAACTCTTTGTTTTTGCCTCTTGTGTAAAATAGCTTTTTTTCTTTAAATTAATTCTTTTAAAGCATTTGGAAAGGAGCAAAAATAATTCACTTACAACAACAATACCTTTCGAAAAATCATTTTTGTTATGATTGACTTATTACTTGTTCATAAATAAAAAGGCGATGCAAAGTGAAAGATTTTAGAAAAAAACCGCCACTTTCTAGCACATATCTGAGAAAAGATAGTTATAAACAATATTAAATTGTTTAAACAACTTTTCTGTTAACCTTAATTAATTATTACCTCACTAAGTGAAAAAAGGACAGAAAGATAAAAATTGCCAAAAACCGCAACTATAAAGCGCAATCGAAATGATGAAGATAGTCATAAACAATAATAATTTGTTTCAACGATTATTTTTGCTGCATCTGATTAATTATTAAGTCACGCTTAATAAAAAATATACAAACAGTTGAAAATTTCAGAAGAAACCAAAACATTCTACCAATTAAGCAAATAGAATATTATTAGCAATGATAATAAATTGTTTAAACAATTGAGGGTCTGGATCGAGAAACTCGCTCAGCGCTTGAGATCGGTTCAAAGTATTGTCCAAACGTCTGGGTGGACGGAAATATCAAAAGTCGAAAAATTAATTTTTCAAAATTATAGGCTTGTAGATAATGACGGGACGGAACTTTTTTCTATTTTCGGTTTTTTGATCGGATGATTATTTTCAATAATAAGCCTAATAAACTAAAAAAAATGTGTCCTCAAATTCAATTAGTTTTTAAGAAATAAATCGTCGTAAGTTAGGCAAATATCATTGAAACTGTTTTAAACTTGATATACGAACGAAATATACCCTAGCGATGCTTAAAAAACAAACAAAAAGTTGAAAATCGCCTATTGTTTATTAATATTTAATTGCAAATTGAGACAGATCGGTAACCCCATTTTTTCAGATTCGCCGACAAAAAGTATCGAGGGAACTTTAGAGTTGATACAACTTCCAGTAAGAAATTTGTTCCTTAATATGAAAGGAATATTTGTGGAAATTTTTAGATCGATTCATTGAAAATTGGCGGAAATATGCATTTTACAATGAAGCATGAGGCGCCGCCAACGATAGCTCCGTGAGTACTGAGCACCATCAAGGCAGCGGGCTAGCCGTTTGGCTTTCCAGAACTCAATTTTCAATGATTTTTGAATGGTTATTATAGAGGCCTTGATTGTGATACAAGTGAATTCTGCCTGAATAACCATTTTTGACGCATCTGCCGAAAAATAATGTTTTGAAAATTACATGTATGCAGTGAAAAAATTAACTACTGTTATTCATTAAATTATAGTCGTCCTAGAGATCGGTTCACTTTAGTGTATGTGATATATTTGTGTTAGAAATAATGATTACGACAAAAGTATTTAATTATTTGCCGAAAAATAATATTTAGAAAATTACGTCCACGTATTAAAAGTTTAACTACCGTTATTTATTAAATTATTCTCCTCATAGAGACCGTTTCTCTTCAGTTTATGTGATATATTTGTGTTAGAAATAATAATAATAATAAATTTATTTAATTAAGTAACCTTATAAATCATAGTTCGTCATTTTGATATTTCTTGGGAAGGTGAAGGGTGTCATTTAAGCAGATAACCATTAAAAAAACATTGAAAACTGAGTTCTGGAAAGCCAAACGGCTAGCCCGCTGCCTGATGGTGCTCAGTACTCACGGAGCTATCGTTGGCGGCGCCTCATGCTTTATTGTAGAATGCATATTTCCGCCAATTTTCGATGAATCGATCTAAAAATTTCCACAAATCTTCCTTTAATATTAAGGGACAAATTACTCCCTGGAAGTTGTATCAACTCTAAAGTTCCCTTGATACTTTTTGTCGGCGAATCTGAAAAAACGGTGTTACCGATCTGTTTCAATTTGCAATTAAATATTAATAAACAATAGGCGATTTTCAACTTTTTGTTTGTTTTTTAAGCATCGCTAGGGTATATTTCGTTCGTATATCAAGTTTAAAACAGTTCCAATGATATTTGCCTAATTTACGACGATTTATTTCTTAAAAACTCATTGAATTTGGGGACACATTTTTTTTTAGTTTATTGGGCATATTATTATTGGGCAGCGTATAATTTTGAAAAATTAATGTTTTGACTTTTGACATTTTCGTTCACCCACATGTTTGGACAGTACTTTCACCCGATCTCAAGCGCTGAGGCGAGTTTCTCGATCCAGACCCTCAATTATTTTGTTAACTTCAATTCATTATCAGATCACTTCAAATGAAAATTGGACAAAAAGCCAGAAATTTAACCAAAAAAAACACATCTTTTTAGCATTATTCAATTATAATATTATTAATAAGTATAATATTATTAATAAGTATAATAAAGTGTTTAAACAATTATTTTTTTAACTTTAATTCATTATTACTTCACTCCGAATGAAAAGTGGACAAAAAACCAGAAATTAAAAAAACGCATCTTTTAGCATTATTCAAATATAATATTATTAATAATTATAATAAATTGTTTAAACAATTATTTTGTTGACTTGAATTTATTATTGCTTCACTACAGATGAAAATTGGACAAAAAGCCAGAAATTAAAAAAAAATCAGCATCTTTCTACCATTATTCAAATATCATATTATTAATAATTATAATAAATTGTTGGAACAATCACTATTGTTAACATTGATGAACTACCGCTTCCCTCTAATTAAAAATTAGAAAACAAATGGAAAATTTGTGAAAAACCCGAGTCTTTCTAACTCGATTCTATGAGAAAGTTGCTAAAAACAATAATAAATTATTTAAACAATTCCTAAAAATATCTAGTTTTCAGTATAAAGTCATATTTTATGTATAAGAAACAAATCGCATTAAAAAAATCGCAAAAAAATCATAATTAGCGCCAAAAACTCGCAAAACCCATTTTTTCACTTATGGGGATTCTTTGGGATCCTATAAAACAGACTTATGGGGGTGGTATTTGAAAAGTGATATTTTTTTCGTATTCTATGGCTAATTGCGAAGAGAAATGTTGAGTTTCAACTTGATTGAGATAATATTGAGGATTCTGAATAAGATTTACAAAAACGTCTTTTTTTCTATTGGGAAATACATGTTAAACTTCATGGGGCTGGCGCCACCCCTAAATATCATTTTTTTTTCAACACAAAAACATGAATTTATTTTTGGGTGGATTCGAACAAATTTGGGGGGTGTCCCGATAAAAATTTTAAAAAAAATTTTCAATGCATTTTTGGACCACCCTAGTGCACAGCCTGTCCGACTTGAACTGAATTCGACCACATAATATATTGAACAAAACTACTACCTGCCAATTCGTTCTCGGGTATTTCCACTTTGTTTTTATTTAGAATTATATGCTTCTCACCCAATGAGGACCTTTATTCCTGATTATGATTAGTTAGCAAATAAAGCCTCCCTATGGAGAGGGTCTTCCAACCACCAAAAAAATACAAAATACAGATAGACGAACCAATTCTACTCGAATCAATGAATCTTTCCTATTCTTGCATTAACTTCAATTTATGTCGATGAAAAATATTCTATACTATTAAAGAGCCATTGAAAAAATTAAAGATCAGATTAAAGAACACGCTTTCATGAAAATATATTGCAAAGAAATAAAATAATTGAATTTAAAAAATGGGGCACCATTATAATAATATTATAATCATAATAATTTGACTCTAACGTCAAATAAATGCTTCTAAATTTTTTTTCAAGAAAAAATTCGTTCAAACTCAAACTTGATAGAATTTATTACATATTGTTATGGGAAATAGGCAGGTATATAAAGTTTGAAGTCAATGGGATGTGTGCAAGTGTGTCAAAATTGAAATGCAAGATTTGACTATGTTATACATACCACATAGTAATTTAAATAAAAGCTTGTAATATTGTGAAATTGCTAAGAGAATTTATTATATATTATTAAAAATCTTCGTGACAGTTTGAAATATTTGTGGTGAAAATAAGCCTTCCAAATTTCATCAGTTTATCTATAATCGTTTTCGAGTTATCATGTACACATGAAAGTGTAACATCCGCACACACATACACACTAGAACACTTCCGGACAATTGCTTTGACCATTTTATTGGAAATTTTTAAATTGGAGAACGTTAAAATAAAAAATATAATTTTTTTCTCGAAGTTCTTACCATTACGAAGCTTCTTCTGTGCATATGTATAAAAACAGCTTAAGTATAAAGTTAGCGTAAACGTGGTTAATTGTCAAGCTTTTTACAATGAATAGCAAAAATGTTGCAGACTGGTTTGGTGGAGTGAACAAAAGGGACTGTCATTCAGTCAGGGTTATTCGTTGGAAAAGTCGAATGAATGGACAGGGCAGAACGCAAAAGCTTGATAATTAACTCGTCGAGTAATTATCATGCAAGTGCGTCCATATGGTAGGGAGACTATAAGTTCGCGATAGTTCAAGAACCTCTCGGAACTACGCTCACTATTTTTTTTAATTATTATTATCTATATGTATCAGAATCTATTATGATTTTCCAAATATGATGATATAGTATTGTTAGTTCGTCTTTATCGACATAAATATTTTTGGTGGTTTCGATTCCACCCAGGCGAAATTTACGTGAAAAAATGATTTTCGTATTTCTAGACAATTTTATAATACAAATTATTCAACATTTAGAATTTCAAATACAAACACATACTTCATCATAGATACAGCTCGTTCAGCTTAAATATTTCATGTAGCAGTAAATATTGTAACATTGTAAACTTATCATTTACATTTTTTTATTCGCTTATCTGAATTATTTTAATTTTATAAAATTTTTCAGTCTATATTTTAAAAATAAAATAGGAAATTGAGCGGAGTCTAATATATACTAGTTAACAATGTTTTCCGTTAAAAGGAACATTTACATTTAAAATGAAAAATAACAAAAAAGATAATGTGGTTTCAGGTTATTTAATGAAGCGCATTTGCACTTCAAGGAAAATGTGCATAATAATGGTAATTTACATTATGAAGATAAGACATAGAAATAGAAAAAGTTGAAAAAATATATTGAAAACAGAGCATAACATATTTTTTAATGAAACCTATTTCAATGATTTGAGACTAATAGTTTACAAGATATTAGTTTGTTAATTAAGTTTAGCGTGATTTTCTAGAAGCCAGAGTTTTTTTTTCGTTAGATGTCCACATTTCATGTGGACATAATGTTAAAAATTATAACAAATATTTACTTTCACAGATTTTAAGCTAGATTTTTTTCATACGGCAGTAAATATGTGGGCGCCGCATGAAAAGGGCCCTTACGCCAAGTTTAGGTGCGTCTTTCTCGAAAAAAGGTTTTTCGAAGTTCAAACTTTGAAAATGTCCCAGTCACTCGTTTTTCAACTTAGATGGTTCGTTTCTAGCCTTAAATGCCGGAATTTATCTAGCTCAATGCTTCTATACGTAACTCCATACCGGCCATAAGCGCTCTTTTCATGCGTTTCATGAATGTTAAGTAAAAAAGAATGTATTGGTCTTTTAGAACTGAAAATAAGTACAGAAATCCGGATAAGAAACGACGAGAATTTTAGGTGATTTTCAAGTAGATAAACACACCTGCACTTCAAGGAAAAATGCAACTATCGCAGCGTGGCAAATCAGCAGTATAAAATAAGAGATAGTAATAAAAAAATAGAAATGAAATATTTAGGATTTTATTCAACATTTTTGGGAAACTTTGATTTTGCTTGTTACTCATACAAAAAAAATATTATATAAGATATATATTAGCAGCTTACTCAAAAATGTTTTCATTGCAGAGTTTTATTGAGAGATGAAAATGTAAAAATTATATTAAGCAGTACCCGTGCAGAAATTGCCCAACTTATTCCCAAGTTCCGATCTGGGCCCGATCGGATTTTCCACATGTGTCTGCAAGGCGGCAGATGGCGTGGCTCGCGCCGGAACCACGTTGCGTCGGGTTAGGTTAGACAAGATTATTTCAAGTTTTGTGTTGTCGTGAAATTGTTTCGTCTATATCGAACTTGAAATGCCAAAAGTGGGCAAAAGCAAAAAGTACATTTTTGCGAGTTCGGAAGCACAGAATTGTTGGTGAGATTTCTTACATTCGCCATGAAAGTAGGCATCATTTTGAATAAAAATAATGGTGGAAAGTTCTTTATTAGTTGTATCCTTGCATTTTGAATCCTCTTCAAGAGAAAGATTTTAAGCTCACAAAGATACAGGTGAGTTTTTGCAAACAAATTGATTATGAAATAAAGCGTTAAAATGACAGTAATGTTTTAAAGAAAGTTCACAATACAGTTCTAGCTTCGAGAAAGTATTAGAGAAAGTGTCGTCATTTTGAGCGCATTAACTCTTTATGTGAATAAAGCCAATGTTTTCAAGCCTTTTAGAATTTTATGTTTTCTTACTTATATTGTGAAAAGACAGATTACTTTATATAAAATATATGTATATTCGGGTTAGTAAAGTTACAGATTAAAATCTTTTAGTATTTTCTCGAACCTAACCTCACTTTTTAAATCTCATTCCGCGTGCCCCATATGCGTTAGTCAAACAAAAATAATTTTAAAAGAATATTAAGAAGATTCAAAAATATTGTGTGTATGTGTGTGTGTAATAGCTGTAAATTTGAACATTTTTTTTCAAAACGTAATAATTTTCTTTGGAAATTCAGACTCTTAATGATAAATTTGAAAATACTATTTCATTTTATATGCGTTCTTCTATATTTTTAAGGAAATAATGTGATATTTTAAATCAATCATATTTTTAACATGTGATCTCACGGAAGTTAAATTTGATAAAACATGTTCATTTTTAGTGTGAACGCCCGAAAATGAACGATAATGAAAGTCTGTCAAAAATCATGGAAAAGGGAGGCATCAAAGGTTAACTAACGAAAAATGAACCAAAAATGAAATTAACGGCCGCAACTAAATCTCTGGATAAGGCTGAGGAAAAGTTTAAGGATACAGTTTTTTTTATTTGCTATAATTACTACCTGGAATATAATTGATCTAACTATGATTGTTTTTTTTTATTTAGATGACTTGCTGATTAGGATATTCGGTGTTTGAGGGCTGGAATTAGAGAAGTGCAGGCTAATAAAACCTGTCTAATAAAGCTGTAAATGAGTAGCTACAAAACATGTTTTTAGAAAATACCACATGTGCACATGCATTATTGGTAAGTAAATCAATAAGTATTTGTGTAATTTTTATTCAAAATATAATTTTTTTTCGATTAATTAAAAAAAAGCAGATTTAATTGCAGAGAAATATAAGTGTTCAGAGGAGGAAGTTCCCTGGTGAAATTATCGGATAGGAATTCCTTCCGAACCAATCCGAATCATTCCGGAATCTGTATCCGAACTAATCCGTAAAAAGTTCTACATTTTGTTGGACCTAAATCGATTACAAATTAATCTGATGCAATTCGGTTCTATCCGAACTCCAAAACAAACCAATCCGAACTAAAGTTTCAATCTAAATGAATCTGAATCAATCTGAGCTCAGATTGATATATACTGAATTAAAAATTTGGTCCGAATTTATTCGGATTGGAAGTTCGGACTGAACCGGGTTGGGTCGGATTGATTTTTGCCAGATTTAGATCGAACGAAATGTAGAAATTTGTTCGTATTGGTTCGAATTACCTCGGATTTGTTCGGATACAGATTCCGGAATGATTCAGGTGACTACGGAAGGAACTACTATCCGATTCATTCGCCAGGGTTATTACCGACATCAGCACTGTTTTGACTAATATTAAGGACTGGGACCGTGGCAGAAAACTCAGACCAAGCGCAGCACCAACATCAGCCTGAGAAAAATAGCATATCCAGTTCTCGTTTACATTCATAAAAATCTAAGAATTCAGTCAACATAACAATACCCTGGATTTATGGAATAAAATTTGAATTGTTCAAGTAACTATTTATTGTTATTAAAAAAAAACCTTTTAAATTATACTATTTGTAGAAATAAAAAATTAAAGGGGCCATATGTGGACCAGATCGGGCCCCCATTTTTGAGGCCCAGATCTGGGCCCGATCGGGTAGGGCATTTCATTTCCGGTCTGTGGCTAGACAGATTACCCCTCCGGGCCCACATTTTGCCCGATCGGGGCCCGACCGGCGCCCCACCAAAATTTCTGCACGGGTACAGACGTATTGAAAGAATAACTAATAAATTATTTCACCAAATCCATTTTAAATCAGGCTTGAGTATAGAGAGGAAATTAGGCAATACGAATTTTTCCAAATGCCAAAAAAAAATTCGACAAAATTATTCGTATTTGAATTTTGTGCTTTGTTTGACAAAAAATCTGAACTTTTTTATCCTTTATAACTTTTGACCGAATTAAGATATTTATCGTTTTTTAAATTCTCATTATATATAGGTGGCATGTCTTAGATCATGTGATTTTGGGCCTATCCAGTATTCTTCAATTCTTGACGTTTTGAGACCCCCTTAGTCAGAAAAAATAGTTTTTATGAACATGACTGTCTGTCTGTCCGTCTGTCTGTATTCCTCCATGTCTGTCGGTCTTTGGTCTGACAACGCAATAACTTTCAAAGGAATTTTATGATTTGAATTTCCTTTTTCACACTGGTTTTTGGTCCGAAAATATAGGTCAAGTTTATTATTCAGCCTCCTACTGCGAATATTTATGGTTTTAGCCATATAAAATCAAACATAATAATGCAACTTTCCCATGTAACTACGCAAGATACAGTGAAAAGACGAGAAACCAAAAATATTTGTTTTTTAGAGTTCTGAACAATTTTTCGTAACTATTTTTCAATAGCAATAGTAGTTGGGCGGAAAAAATTGAATTTTTACATTCTCATCACTTCACACTCTTTCTGAGTTCCCTTCAGGATATTTCTCCGTCAAATCTGACACATGTCAGTTTTTCAATAAAATAGGAGATTAAACCCTCAATGTTCGCACTTTTTGACATATTTAAAAAAAGGAACCAACCAGAACTGCTGAACCATTGAAAAATAGCTGCAATTTAAGCGTTAACCTTGTACTTCAGAGCAACTCTAATAATATTTAATTAAGAGTCATTACTGGAATTGATTAATTGATCAAGTCTATGAATATCATTATTTTCAAGACACATTTATTTTTCAAGGCAATTTGTCTGGTCAAACTAGGTGTTAATAAATATTGAATTGAAAAATGTTTCAGAAACTCGTTTTTCCTATGAAAATGAAAATAGTAAGCGAACGAATTAGCGTAGATGTCCAGAAAATACAATTTTTCACATAAATCGCATCCGAAATTTTTTCGAATCAAATTTATTTTTAAATTTCGTCTCAAATACAAAAGCGTTAAAATTGTCTATACGTATGAAAATATTTGAAAGCAAAATACGAGAATGAAAAAGTGGCGACAGTAAAACCTTCGAGACGTATTATTTAGAAAGGGAAGCTAGTTTTGAAAGAATCTAGCGATGCGGGTACCATAACACGAAGCACAACGCGTAAACATAATAAGAAAGAAAAAACTTCTTCTATAATTTGCGAAAAAATGTCAGTTTTTCCATCTGTTTTTGGTGTAAAAAGTGACCGATTTTAGGTCGATGACGTGGCGCATGCGCACTGCCAACCTTTGCGGGCAACAGTGGAAAAAGTGGACGGATGGAGTAAATGGATACAGTGACAAAAGTGAGGCACAGTGGAAAACGTAAATGAAGTGCAAACTGCTTCATGTTACTCCGGGTGTGTTCGTGCTGCCTTGGGTGTGCTCGTGCATCGTGCGCAGCCAACTTCTTGCTATTTTCCGACTCCGTGCCTAACCTAAAAACACCGTCAGGTTCTCCGAAAATACGATGTTATTGTTGCGTCAATCGGCAAAAAATCGCGTTCTTTTTACACAAAAAACAGGTAAACAAAAACTAGCACTTTTTAAACAAATTATAGAAAAAGTATCGTGTCCTACACATTGAAAAAGCGACGATTTAAAACTCGTGTGATAGCCACCCTCGCTCCGCTCGGCTGGCTAACTTCACACTCGTTTTAAATCTCTCGCTTTTTCAACATGTAGCACAATAAACTATTATTATAGGTAGTTTTTTAAAAAGAAATGTTATGCTCTTTTACGCTCTATACTTAAAGTGTTATGAATAATTCGACGAAAATCGACAATAAATATAATTTTAAAGTTCTTTGATTTTGAAAGAAATAGCACGAAGAATTTCATGAAACAAAATTTTGAATCAGAGAGCATCTCCTATTTTAAATCTTTAATGACTCTGTTGGCGATATGTTTATTTGAGATTTTTTACGCTTATCAGGATTTCAAAAAATGGTTAAACTTGAAAAATTTCTCAAGTGGCAAATCATTGTAAAAAAATCATTGTAAAAAAATTGGACAAATATGTCCCTTTTCTCCAAAAATAGAACTATATTTCAACTATATTTTACATGATCAAAGTTTCAAATATGTTCTCTTTTCTTCAACAGACATATACTTCAAACAAATAAAATAGTTCGAGTATTGTCTCATCCTGGCATACTTATTTTTGCCTGATTTTAATTTTCTCTCTTGTCATACTTTACCTTTGACGTAATTTCTTTGTCGGCGGGATTCTAAAGAATGCCAAAGAATTCATACTTAATGATGAGATGAAAGTATTTGAGAACGTCCATATGTAAAAGGTCCTGGGAGTCAATTTTTATTTATCGCCTTTTTACTTTTTTTTTATGTGAGATATGTATACGTTAGATATAATATAAATTCAGTCTATCAGGATTGCTTAACTATTTATATTTTATAAACCATGCTTTACTCATATAATCAAAATAAGCAATTGAATTATGTAAGTCGATATATAATTCATAAATAACAATCCATTATATGGGACAAAATGACTGCTAAAAAAAAATGTATCGGCCTTTTAAAACTGAAAATGAGAATAACATAGATCTGTTTAAGAAACAGCCTTTTAAAACTGATCATAAGTATAACATAAATCTGTGTGAGAAACAGCGAACATTATACTACAAGAAAGAATGCAACTATCGCAGGTTGATAATTCACTGGTAGAAAATGAAAGATAAAAATAAAAAAAAGGAATCAAATATCTGAAACTTTATTCAGAATTTGTGACAATTTAGCAGATAAATTGTGAAAATGTATTCATATCAATGTTATTGAAACTAATAATTAGCGAATAATTCTGTGTATCAACAATAGAAGAATTTAGAATGAGAAAACGCCAAATACTAAAACGTTTAATTTTTGGTCATTCGTGAAATTTCGAATGAACCGATTAGTATCATTGGATTTCTTTAAGCCGGCATAAGTTTAAAAATTGTATATATTGCAGCGTTCGAAAATCACAGAATTTATCTGTTTCTCCATTTCTATAATTTTACGAAGTTTTCACAATGTTTATATTTGATAAATTGAGATTTAAAATATTAAATTTTTTTCGGGTTTCAATTGTGTGCGAAACTATGAATGTTGCCGATGTTACGTGAACATTTCGGTTCACTTTTTCAGAGCTGACCTGAAACTTAAGTTTCAAGTTATGTTGTTCTTATATATGTATTCTCTAAGATGCCTGCGATTGACCAGAGCGCCCCATGGTGGGCTCTGGTCGAACTTGATTGGCTAATCAAGTCTTTCTTAAAAAACCCGGGAGGACAGAAAACCAAATCGGATTGGTATTATATTAATTGTCCCTATCAATGTTATTAGGGTGTTTTAAGATTTCGATTGCTTCTCTGTGTTTTCTTGGAAGAATATTGTACGTTTTTGCGATAATGGTTTTTTTGTCAAATAAGATGCTATGTCCTGTTTTGATATCATGCTCAGATATTGCTGATTGCGTGAAATATTTAAGCCTGACTTTACTCTCATGTTCCTTCCCACGTTGGCTCACAGCCCTCCCGGTTTCTGCAATATAGACTTTGTCACAAGAACCAGGGATCTTATATACTCCCGGATCTTGTGTAGTCTTCAGATGACAAAAGTATCGTCAACGTAACGGCACCAAAATTTTGGTTTCAGTTTAGATTTGTTCAAGATTTTAGTTTCTAGATTTCCCATGAAGATGTTGGCTATTACAGATGATATTGGAGATCCCATTGCTGCTCCTAAGTTTTGTTCCTAGAATTGGTTATTGCATGAGAAGTAGGTATTAGTGAGACAGTGCTCTATCAGAGGTGTGAGATTGGAAGGGAAGTTTGCAAAGGATTTAATAATATCGATTGTATCAGAGATAGGTACCTGATAGAATTTCCTGTCAAAGGATTTAGTTTTTTGGCGAGAAAGCCTGCTAGGTTGTAAGTAGGTGAGTTTTTGTTTTGTTTTTGTAGGGTCTTTTTTAAGTTTTTTATGTGTATCGTCAGTTAGAAGGCCTGTGGGTAATATTATGATGTCTTTATTCTGATGAGTTCTTTAATAGCTGTTTTCTCTTGCTTTGTTGAGTTAGAGGAGGGAAGTTTGGCTTGGCGTAAAATGTTGGCGGCCCTACGAAGTATGTCATTTGCTTCTTTCGGGTGGAAGGGTATATATTGTGGATTTCAAATGACTGATAATTTCTTCTTTCGAAATTTTGGTGGGATCTACTTAAAAGTTATGTTCTTTAGATAAGGCCGAAATCATTTCATTGCTAAGAGGATGGCTAGACATGTTTTTTACTGTGTTAGTTAATGGTGCGTGCTTCACTGGAAGTAATTTGTCGAATTTTATTTTTTGTTTCTGAGTGCGAAAATCTTCAATCCGTTGAGATTGGTCAAATAATATGCAGTCCCATGTAGACCAAATGTCAAATCTGAGAGTGTTTGATAGAAAAAGGTGAAGGTTTAATAGTTTCTTGGAGGTAGTGTGCAAGGCAAATTTATTCTGTTGCATTCTTTCTTTCGAAAGAAGCAAAATTGTTTTATGCAGAATGTATTTTTATTCAGATGTTCCCAGGTTGTTTCTCAGATTTCAGGTTTTCGACTGTAAGAATTTTGGGGCAATGTTATTGTCCCTGCAACGTTTCAAGAAAGCTAATGACGTGAGTAGCTCAGCTTGAGAAGACCTGAGCTTACTAAGTGTTTGTCTTAGTAATAAAACTCTCCCCATAGAGTTCTCGAATAATAGCATATCATTTGACCAATCCCAACGCATTAAAGATTTTTGCTCTCAGAAACAAAAAATAAAATTCGACAAATTACTTCCTGTAAAGCACGCACCATTAACTAACACAGTAAAAAACATCTCTAACCATCCTCTCAGCAATGAAATAATTTCAACCTCATCCAAAGGACACAAATATGCAGTAGGTTAGGTTAGGTTTAAAACGGACGGGAAATCCATTAGAGAACTCCCCTGGCGCTCAAGCTATAAAGCCTATTGTGCCACACCCTTACTTCTTCACTCTCAGCAGTTGACCCCAGACCTCTTGACGAAGCCTAGTATGTCGACCACCGATCGCGTTTCGATTTCCTCTGTTTCCATAAAATGGACACCGAGGGTCTGTTGCCTGAGCCTATCTAATGCCGGGCACTGGCATAATACATGCAGGGATGTTTCGTCATCCCTGCCGCACCTCCTGCACTCTGTCGTGGGGCTATACCCCATTTTGTGCATATGATAGTTCAAGTGATTGTGCCCTGTCAGGGTCCGTACCACTGTCCTTATGTCTTTCTTGGGTAAACTCAGGATTTCCCTGGCTCTGTCCATCCTATAGGTATACCCCAGGATGGATGTCCCTGACGACAACCCTTGGTTTGTTCCCAGTATTCCCTGTGTTTTGTTCGGATCCAGTTTTTAATAGCCATCCCGACACTGCAAGACGCTATTCCCAGTACCGGTTCCGGTCTCACGAATTCGCCCGCTGCGCCGCACTTTGCCAACTGGTCCGCCTTTTCGTTGCCCTTGATCCCTGTGTGGCCAGGGATCCATATAAGAGCAACTTTGTTTCTTTCTGCAAGTTGGTTTAATGCCTTTTTGCATTCCCAAACCAGTTCTGATGTTATGTCTGGTTTCCTGATTGCAGTTAGTGTCGCTTGGCTATCCGAACAGATCGTGATCTGTCTGCTAGCAGCGTTTCCCTCTATTAGTATTTCAGCACAGCGAAGGACGGCCAGGACCTCCGCTTGAAAGACAGGAGCATGTCGCCCAAGTGTGATCCCTAGCTCTTTCCCTCTCTTACTGTCATAAATTCCTGCTCCTGACCCTCCCTCTCCCCTGGAGCCATCCGTATACTAGATTTCCCCCTGGAGGAGCGGGTTACCGTTTTCTTTCCACAGATCCCTACTTGGGAAACAGACGCGGAAAGCTCTGGCAAAGTTGAAGCGTTTTGTTATTTTATCTTGCCTCATCTGTAGAATCGGGAGCGTACTGATATCACTCGGGAGTCTAGTGTGTTTAGTCCCCGGAGTCCATCTATTTGCTCTTGTCAGGCGGCCCATCGCATGAGCCGCTCTGGCGGTTATCGCAACATGTAGGGGTTTTTCACAGAGCATGAATCCTATCGCCGCTGTAGGCGCAGTCCTCATTGCTCCAGTCAAACCCCTAAATTCTAGCGTTTGTAATCTTCGCAGCCTGTCCTGCATTGTTTTATATTCCACTCGTGGCCACCAGACTACGGCCGCATGTAGGAGCCTGGGTTTTAAGACAGCAGAGTAGAGCCATGCAAGCATTTTAGGCCCTAACCCCCACGTCAACCCAAAGGCTCTCCTGCACATCCAAAAAGTCATGACAAATTTCCTGCATTGGGTCTCCAGGTGCTTCGCCCAGCTCAGCTTGCTATCCAGGATTACTCCTAGATATTTAACCGAGTCTGAAAACGCCAGCTTCCCACCACAAAATACAGGTGCGTCTGCTTTCGGAACTTTATAATTCCTCGTGAAAATGACCAGGTTGGTCTTTTCCGGATTTACCGAGAGCCCTGTGCTATCGCACCAGAGCTCTACGATGCGCAGCGCCGACCTTATAAGACCCATCAGTGTTTCCAGATGAGCCCCCCTAACTAGGATTACAAAGTCGTCCACATATCCTTGGGTATAGTACCCTTCTTCATTTAGCCTTCGAAGGAGGCCGTCCACTACAATGCACCACAGGAGGGGCGACAGGACACCCCCCCGTGGGCACCCCCGCGGAGCTATCCCCCTTACTAGGCCTTCACCCCATCTGGTTTCGAGTCTTCTTCGGCGTAGCATACTTCCTATCCAGCATACTAGCTGAACTGGCACGCCACATCTCCGAGCCTCTCGACAGATGACTTCTGGAGGAGTATTGCTGAAGGCACCCTCTATATCCAAGAAAGCGCCGACAGCGTACCCCTTTTGTTCCAACTGCTGCTCCAATTTTGCTACAACAGCATGAAGCGCAGTTTCTACCGAGCAGCCTGCCTGGAAAGCGTGCTGCCCTCTATGCAACGGGGAGGCCAAAAGCACCTCATCCCTAATGTATCTCTCGACCAGCCTCTCTAGCGTCTTCAGAATGAAGGACGTTAGGCTGATTGGTCGGAAATCTTTGGCAGCAGTGTAACCCTCCCTCCCAGGTTTGGGTATGAAGGCCACTCTGCCATCCTTCCATGCCGATGGCACTTGTTTCAGGGCTATACTTGCCCTAAATAATTTCGTCAAAGAAGGGACGACCAAATCCATGCCTTTTTGTAAAAGCACTGGATAAATGCCATCCGCCCCTGGTGATTTAAAGGGGCAAAAGGACCCTACGGCCCATTCCACCTTTTTGTAATCAGCGACCTTAGCGGCGAAACTCCAGTCGGCCCTCTCCACCCCCTGGCCCCGGTCTTCCTCCTCTAGGTCGGTTCCGATTCGCTGAAAACCCGGGAAGTGAACTTCCATCAGGTAATTCAGCGTTGTTTCTTCATCCTCGGCAAACTCACCATCATCGAGCCTTATGAGCCCGAGGCGAGCTTCCGGATTTTTCGCTGGGATCTTGTGGAGCTTCGCTGTTTCCGGAATGTTTTTCGATTCCTCGCAGAAGCCCCTCCAATCTTCCTGCTTATATTTCCTTATATTTTTATTGTATTCGCACTGGGCCTTCTTATAGAGGTCCCAGTCCGAAGGCAATTTAGTTCTATTCGCCCTATTGCACAACATTCTTGTCTTTCTACGGAGTCTCTCCAGGTGGGTGTTCCACCATTCTGCTCCCTTCCTAGACTTGATAGTGCTTGTGGGGCAATTGTTCTCATATGATTTTGTCAGAGCCCTTCGCAGAAAATCCGCGGCGTGCTCCAACTCATCAATGGTACCATAGCTTGTGGGGAATTCCGCAAGCCTCCCTTCGAGTTCCTCTTTATATGAGTCCCAAAGTGTATTTATGGGGTTTCTGATATTAGAAACCACCGGTTTTTCTAGGGTTAATCGGAACACTATGTGTTTGTGATCCGAAAGAGACTCCTCATCGGAGACTCTCCAATCAACTACCCTGCTCCTCAGTGCACCTGAACATAGAGTCAAATCGAGAACCTCACTCCTGTTTTTGGTCTGGAATGTAGGAGTATCACCCCGATTCAGAATCTCCAGCTCTGTGCCTGCTATATATTCAATTGAATCTCTCCCTCTGTCATTGATGTTTGTGCTTCCCCACATCGTGTGGTGAGAGTTAGCATCACAGCCCAACAGAAGAGGAATCTTATTCTCCTGACAATACCGAATTAGAGCCTCCACCTCTCTGGGAGGCGGAGGTCCCCCGGCATCACCAGGGAAATAAGCCGAGGCAATAAATACCTCTAGCCTTTCTCCGCTACTGCCCCTGAGTCTCACCTTAATAACGGTGAGATCTCTTGAGCAGAATTTAGGCACCAAGATCGCATCCATACCCTTGACGGCTATGCATGCCCTTGGCGTTTTTTCGTGTGGCCCCTTGTATATGGAGCCACATCCTGACAAGCCACAAATCCTTTCCCTGTATAACCAGGGTTCTTGGATTAGGGCGAGCCCTGTCTGCACCACAGACATGCGTCTGGCTAGAACCGCCGAGGCGCCTTTGCTGTGGTGCAAATTAATCTGCGTAATGGAGATTCCCGTCTCAGCCATTAAGAGGCTATTTTGGGACATCTCCGGACGCTTCTGAGACCCCTGCAATTTCCAGTTGGGTCACCCGGAAGGTAACCCTACTCGCCCCTAGATAGGGACGATAATCTAGAGCCGCCAGGGCTCTGATCGAGGATTCAGGAAGTCCAACAACCAGAAACCAGCCTCTCCCCTTCGGCCTGGATCCCTGCCCCTCGGAATATACCTTCCACGAATCAGTTCGTAGGGACGGGTTCTGAAAACTCAGGCGCCCCAGAACGGTCGCCGGACTCTCAGGGTTACCGGGAATCAGTACGGTCGCTCTGCGGTACCTTTGCAGATACTCCGTCCCCTTGACTTCCAAGTTCAGACCTTCTTTTAGCCGGAACGTTGGGGTTTTCTCGACAATGCAGTCTCGCGACCAGATGTCAGCGGCTTCTACAACGACGGCTCCCGACCTAACGAAGATGTCGTTGAATCTGGGGGCGCGTCCCTCGCGAGGTAACGCGTCAATCCCTTTTGAGATTTCATCCCTCAAACTGTCCAAGTCCTCAAGAGTCAGACAATCATCAGGATAACCCGACGCAACGACAACCCTCACCAGGGCGTTGTTGGCCATCTGTGCGAATGTAAGACCCTGTGTTACCAGGGCCTTCTGCCGTTTTAACTCCCTGTTTGGTGGAGTTTCTCCGGAGCCCTTCTTCTTCTTGCCTATAGAATAAGCCTGAGGAGTTGTTCCGGGTAAATTTCCCGCAGCCACTGCCCCCTGTGAGGAGCCTTGGCTGCTGTCTTCGAGCCGTGCATTACGGTCTCTCTTCCTTTGTGCACCACAACGGTTCCTCTTCTTTACGGAGAGTTCCGTTAGTTGCACTCCTACGGCTTCGACATTTTTGTCTACACCATCATCACTGTTTCGCACCGCCTCTGGTGGGTTGTCCCTTGCGGAGCCTCCAACTTTTGGCGGTGGTTTGGGAGAGGGACCCGAAGCGGATCCCTCATTGTTTGTGTTTTGCAATTTATTTTTGTTGTGTAACATTTTTTTGTCCCACGAGAAGCTAGGGAAATAAGAAACACCCCCCACAGAGCCCCGCTTGTGGAGGGCGGGTCTACATACTAAGGGATTCGACCTGGTCTCCAAAAGTCCCCGTTAAAGCACCTCCTTTGAGACCCCCGCCTGTCCCCCTCTGCTGAGGAGGGCCGGCCAGGATGTCAAAGGAGTTTTTAACCCTGGTACCATTCAGCTCTCGACACGGCGATCACATCTTAGCTTGGGAGCATGAGAACTCGCGCTCTAGATATTCCAGTGGGCTTTGCTATTACCCCCTGGAAGGACCGCTCCTTATTTTGAGTCTCACCGACCAGAGTCCTTCAGTTCCCCAGAGTAGCCACACCTCGCGATATAGCCCCTCAGGTTCACCAATTCCAGATCTGGGGTCAATGAGCCACAATATATACCCTTCCACCCGAAAAAGGAATTCACATACGGCGTAGGACGGCCAACATCTTACGCCAAGCCCAGCTTCCCTCCTCAAACTTAACAAAGCAAAAGAAACCAACAATTAATGAACTCAATAAAAATAAAAATATCATAATATTACCAGCAAACAGAGACAACGTAATAGCCATAATGAATAAAGAAGACTATAACAACAACATAATGGACCTTCTAACTGACGATACATATAAGAAACTTAAAGAAGACCCCACAAAAGCAATAGTCAGTAAAACAAAAACCCTTATAAAAGACTGAAAACTTCACAGCCAAACAATATCTAAATTAAAACCTACTAATTCAATCTCTCCAAAACTTTACGGACTCCCAAAAATCCACAAAAACAACATTCCACGCAGACCGATCGTCAGCGCAATAAACTCACCAACTTACAACGTAGCACGCTTTCTCGCCAAAAAACTTAATCATTTCACAGAAAATTCTATCACACACTTCCAAAACTTTTTTGACTTCATCAGAAAGATAAAACAGATTCACATTCAACCCCAAGATATCATAGCAAGTTGCGACGTAGTATCCCTCTTTACGAAAGTACCAATCTCTGATACAATCGATATTATTAAATCGAATGCAAACTTCCCCTCCAATCTCACATCTTTGATTAAACACTGTCTCACTAATACCTACTTCTCTTTCAATAACCAATTCTACAAACAAACCTCAGGAGCAACAATGGGATCTCCAATCTCATCTGTAATAGCCAACATCTGCATGGGAAACCTAAAAACTAAAATGTTTAACAAATCCAACCCTAAACCGAAATTTTTGTGCCATTACGTTGACGACACTTTTGTCATCTGGAGACATGGACTAGAGGAACTACACAAGTTCTTCGATTTCATCAATCAGTTACACCCTAATATCAAGTCCAGCATAGAAATTGAACAAGAGGGAAAATGGCCTTTCTTGGACGTACTGGTTTACAAAAGATCTGATAACACATTAGGACATGAAGTTTACAGAAAATCTACCCATAAAAACAGATACCTCTATGCCTCCTCCCACCACCACCCATCTCAAAAGTAATCGGTCATTAACTCCTTTGTATAAAGAGCTTTTTCCATGACAGATGAAGATATCACACAAAAAAACAAGTCAGCACATCCTACTAAAGAAAGAGAGAGAAGAACCACCACCATCCTACCCTAAATTCAAGGTATCACAGAACAAATTGGAAGAATTCTCAACAAACATAACATCCAAACTATATTTATGCCACCTGCGAAAACAGGACAACTTTTAGACAGTCCCAAAGATAAAAAATCACCTCTGAGTGATCCGGGAGTATATAAATTCTCTGGTTCTTGTGGCAAGGTCCCTATTAGAGAAACCGGGAGAGCTGTGAGCCAACGTGGGAAGGAACATGAGAGTAAAATCAGCCTGAAACATTTCACGCAATCAGCACAAGCTGAGAATCATATCAAAACAGGACGTGGCATCTTATTTGACAAAACAATGATCAGCGCAAATACGTACAATATTCTTCTAAGAATACAAGGAGAAGCAATCGAAATCTTAAAACACCCTAATAACATAAATAGGGGCAATGGATATAATACCAATCCTATTTGGCTTTCATACTGATTTCATACTGAAAATTCATACTGAGAATTCATACTGAAAGTAAGAGCTTAACTATCAGATAAAGAAAGTGTCTGTAGGAAAACTGGTAAAATATCGATTAAGGGAAAAAAGCTTTTTCTCTAGTTTATTAAACTATTTGATCGGAATTGTTTTTTTGAATTTCTTTGTCTATGACAGATCGCATCCTATCGGATTACAAATATCACAGAAAGTATGCTAGTACTCTTGCTTTTCGAAAGAGGTATCAGGATAAATTATTGTGATAATTGGATAAGTAATATTAAGTATATTCGCATATTTATACGATCTGTTATTTTTGTAAAAGTAATGCTTATTGTCAGATTCTCTGGTTAGAAAGTTCAATTATCTCAGAATATTTATGGAATATATTTTATTTTAATTTAAATGAAATTAAGTTTTGTATTAGTTATCTCAAGTTTCAAGTGAAGCTTTTTTTAACAATTCGCTATGTCATGTTAAGAAACTTTTTTCATAGGTTTGTTGATTCTGGCAGATGAGACAGAACGTAGTCAAAAACGCAAAAACGCATCGTTGTGTAGTGTTAAGAAGTTTATAATTATAATTATAATTATAGATTTCCCTACTACTTCTCTTAATGTTACAATATATTTTTTATTTAGTAAGCACCTGTAATTCAACGTCGTATGGGGGAGAACTAACAGACGTTTGTCTGATAAAGATGCACTGAATTTCACTTATTCCATTAACTTTTAAGTTCTGCACCCTCACCATATGAATTACTGCTAAACTTTTTCCCTTATTGAGTGTTTCAGGGTGAAAATCGATAGAATGACTTATAGCTTGAAATCCTGTTTTAATTAAAATATTCATAATCAATCGACTTGTTGACATTCGGCTGGTGATTTTTAAGTTTATGTTCATAACTAACAACGAAACTAGACCGGGTTTAGCTGGAATTAAAAGACAAATTTTTCACGAAATCTTTTTGCAAGAAAGTTTCCTCTATTATTTTGCTTCGTTTTGAAAAATGATATATATGTTTTCAAAGCAATAATTTATTTATCTTTTATATTTATATACAATGCACACGTGCTGACTTATGTTAATTTAAAATTTCTATCCTTAAGGGATTTCAGGATTTGGCCGCCGCGGGGGCTGCCCGTCATATCCCGTAAATATCAAGGTCATATCCGTACCCTATAGGTGCAACTTTTTCTGAACTTTCGCAAATTTTCATACGTTTGAAATACTTTCAACGAACGAAAGGGTCACTCGCCGATTTGGATAAAACTTTGCTTTGTAAAGTTTTGGAAAATAATCGATATGTATTTTTTTATATCAGAAAAGGCTCAAGCTTAAAGGTAGAAACTACCGCTCGCATCTGAGGCGCGGTTTTCACGTTTGAGTAGAATGATTCGAGAACAACCTATTGGGGGTTTTCGATGTCGCTGAATTTAAATTTGATGTAAAAATTTCAAAATTAGAATTAGCGGATCAAAATGGCGCCTATACTTCAAGCGTGAAAGGTGGTTTTACGTTTGAACTGGAATCAATCGTAAAATTTGAAAGCCAATAATTTCTAAGGGGTTTTTGATGTTGCTGAATTCAAATTTGAGATTGAAATCGGCAATTTTAAGATGCCGGATCCAAAATGGCGCATCTTTCCGTGTCATAGGAGTGTTTCTTCACTTAAGCTAGAGTTACTCGAGTGATTCGGATACTAAAATGCTCCTAGAGTTTTCAATTTTGCTGAATTTAAATTTAGGGATAAAATTACAAAATCAAAAATGTCACAATTGTTTTACATTATTAATGATTACCAACGATTATCAGTCGATCGTTTATTACTTGTATTACTTGCTTTGTGAATGACTTATGAAGATTTTAGCTTCTACTTATCAAACAAAAAATGTTTTGAATTGAAACTCGAAAAAATATTAAAAGAATCTAATATTGAATATTTTTATCTCGCAGTTCTGAGAAAAAAAGCGAAGAAGGAGAGTAATCGAATCCTGACGTGGCAACACCAGCTCTTTATTAATTTTCCACTGATGAATCGAAACGAAGAAAGTATCTCAAAGGGAGTTTTTTTATTGAAAAAAGTGGCTTAAATCAGTGCAATGCATCTTGAGAACTGGATTATTACTTTGGTAGCATTTATAGAAACCTAATCAAATAAAACCTAATCAACTGATTCGTCTCGAGTCAAGGAATCATATATATTGTAGTATCAACTTCGAATTATGGCAATCAAAAAAGTTTTATTATGTGAAAAAAAATCAGAAAACTATTATAAAATGCTAGAAAAAGGAGGTTGATATTTTTAAAAATCATTCAGTAGTTTTAAAATAATAGTCTTAAAAATAATCCCACGATATTTTATCGATTTATTTACAACCGTCTTCAAGTTATTGTGTTCACTAAAAAATGTAACATTTGCACACTCATTCATCTAGTTCTACAAGCGCACACACACATACATACGTTCAAAAAATTTAATAGAACATTGTATTACACATTTTATAATTTAGGAAGAAAAAGCAAAAATATATAAATTTTTTGAAATCACAAAATGGTGACGGTGTTTCAGAAAAAATTTGATTTTCTCAAAGTGTCCACCCACTGAGATATCGAATTGAAAATGCACACGATGAAAGACACTAAAGAAAGTTTGAATCTACCGAAGTAGTTTTAAATTCACCACAAATAGTTGCGATTTTAGAGACCATTAGATAGTTTTTTTGCTATCCTCAGATAATAAATTATTACGCATTGCGAGATGGTAAAGTTATTTTTATTTGCGATCAACCTTGAAAAAATGCTGGTGACGCCAAAGCAAGTGCTATTTGAGGTAAAGTCATTAGTAAAAATGAAAAATTATTAAAGTCTATATATAATTTAAAAAAAGGCTCTCACAACCACCTCAGGATCCCAATGAGAGGAACTTTCATCTAAAAATGACACTGGCTCTCAATGGAACCGCGGTAAATCACACTTATGGCCATGTCTCACAACTGTGAGATGGTAGTCGCAGGGCACAATAAAATCACTGGTTACGAACCAGTGAAAGTGTCGCACCTCCGGCAGCAACTATCAACAGGACAATTACTTGTACCGAATATTTTGGGTGCAGTCGTTGCAACTCCCTTTTAGGATCCTAATACCTCTCCTCCTTTCTTTTCTCCTTAGCAGTGATGTTGTATTCGGACGGAGCCGAGAATTCGATCACGAATATAGTTCGCTTCTCAAAGTCTTGGAAAACAATGTCAGGCTCTGTTCCTATCACTTGGAAGATTTTTGAAATAAAATGTGGTCACGGTATGATGAGGTGGAAATGACACCGGCCTGGTATGTATAAGTCTCTCCAGTATTACGATGTTTAATAACACTTATATCCACAAGCTCAGGGTCCTTGGGAACGCCAGTAATCTTTCCATTCTTCAGATTAGTTTTGACACACTTGTCCAATGCAAAGTCCATCCCAATCTCTCCTGTGTACTTCTTGATGATATTTATAGCAGTGTGAAGTTTGCTTTTACCAGAGGTATAGATTTTCAGGTCATTTATATGAAATACATTAGTAACCTTATGCTTTCGCTAATTGCTTTCACCACAGAGGTATTCAGAAAAATTTCGTAGTGCAAGAGATAGAAGCAGAAGCGTGATGCAAAAAAGGAAAGGGCTCATGGTATCACCCTGAAAGACGCCCCTCTGGCAGGTGACATTGTTCGTTGTCACACGATAATATCTAAATCAGAAAGTGAATCTAGTTTTCCAGCGAGGCATCAATCTCTCTATGCATCTCACAATGTGTGCATGTACCTTCAAGCTTTCCAACAGACAGATGATAGGTCTATGAGAGGTTGAATCGAAATCTTTCCGGTAGTCAATCCAGGCTATTGACAGGACGCGCTGATGAGCTGTAGCGTCCTCACAGACATACCTATCAATTAGCAGGTCCATCGTCAGCCTACTACACCTTTTTTCGAGCCACGTTGTTCTCACATCTCTCGCAACACAGACTCGATTCGTCGAACAATCCTGTTGTTTAGGACAGCTGTAAATATCTTATACAGTGTGTTCAAAGAAGTTATTGGCCTGTAATTCTCTAGGTTGGACAAGTTGCCTTCTTTCGGCAGGAGTATAGTGCGTCCTAACACCAGCCACTGCGAAATGGGCGTCTCCGACTTTAAATATGAGGTGAATATGCGGGCCAAATGTTGGTGTGTAAACGTAAACTTCTTCCACCAGAAGTTCTTGATATAATCTGGTCCAGCGGCGGATGATATTGTCTGTATCTTCTTTCAACATTATTGATTTCGGAATCTTGTATACCTCACTTCAAAAAGTCTCTACCTCCTTGGCTTGGGTGGATTTTTGACAGAAACAGAAAGAACGCTAGAGAGGCGCGACGGCTCATCGAGCACCTGTTGATTCTCCCCGATCCATCTGCTTCTCTTCTATATTCTCCTTCTTGCGTCAGATGACAGCCGTATTTTGTCAACAATATGTTGCTTTATTGTCAGCAGCTTTGTCTTGTTTAGTGTGTGATTCAAGATCCTCAGTTCTTGGGCAAGCTTTCGAACCCTTTCCGTGAACGTTCCACCAGATGTTATGTAGTCAATCACACATTGAACACGGGACGCATTCTTTCTTGCCCATCCGACATTCTTATTTAGTTGATGCTAGCGTCTTTTGGACCTTCGATCCATCGTCGATTTTAGCCTTCGATTTGAATCAGTCAAAGCTCTCGTAGCACCATAAATTGAGCAATTGATGATTCAGAGGTCGGACTCTTGCGAGATATCTCGACGGAGGGAGGCATCGATTCCAGCCAGATCTTGGGGCTAAGGAGGGACTCGCATGTTACTGTTCCTTCTTGCCCTGAAATCGCGATCATCTCTCAGAAGGTGCCTGCTCTGCGCGGTTGGTCCTAATGGCGCTTCCTCATCTTCGTCTGCAGCTTGCTCAAGCAGCAGTTTGGGAAGCGCTCCATGTACATATGCATTCTTCCGGAGCACCACAGTGTGTGCATACGCGCCATAAAGCCTCGGTGAACAGGGATAAAGCTGGCATCGTAGCAGTGTAGCAAGTCATCCTTGAGTTTATCCGTCCATTCAATGTGGGCGTTTCACCAGTTCGTCGTCGCATTTACATCTGAATGATTTTTAACACCCCGAACTCTAGCATGATCGGCATTTATTGCCGACCCATTGCCGGGTATCCAAGAGTCACCGTTAAATCACCTTACCCAGGTGCCATTCAGCTTTCGGCACGGATGTTACGATTCAGCCCAGTAGTTATTATTTCGGGACCGTCCTCGGCCAATTGTCCGCGACTGCTTATTAATTATTGTAACCATATTCAGCTGAAACCCTTGGTATAGGGACCCTCTATCCGCAACCCGAGAACACGATGAGAACGACCATGAGTTCGCTCACTTTGTCATAAGCCCTTCAGTTCTATTCCAAAAGGATTCGGAACTATATATATATAATTTAAAAAAAGTTAAACAACCACCGCAGGGTACTACTAAGAGCAACTGCCATCTAAAAAGAAAATGTCAATAGCCCCCAGTAGAACCGCGGTAAAATACACCTATGGCCACGTCTCACATCCGTGAGATGGGTGGTCACAGGGCACGACGAAATCACAACGACAGGCCGGCGAAACCCTCGTGTGTCTTGAGGACACGAAGCGACCCAAGGATGACAGCCTTCTGCATCCATCTCGCAAGTGCCTTGGCATATTTTTGGCACGCGGGTATGGCTTTAAGGTTACGCACCAGTGATAATTTAGCACCTCCGAGAGCAACTATCACAAGTACAATTACTCGTACCGAATATTTTGGGTACAGTCGTTGCAGCTCTCTTTTAAGATCTTGATACCTCTCCTCTTTTTCTTTCTCCTTTGCAGTGATGTTGTATTCGGACGGAGCCGAGAATTCGATCAATAATATCGTTCATTTCTCGAAGTCTTGGAGAACAATGTCAGGTCTCGAGTGCGCAACGGAGACTGCTGCCCGAAAATCGTAGTTACAGAAAATCTGGCACTTCTCGTTTCGGACAATTGATTCTATATCCCCTGGAGCGTTCGGCAGGG
>CAKNXH010000412.1:140055-175238 GCA_932178445.1 Andricus quercusramuli
GGCGTGAAATGTATAATCGCGGAACTGACGAATTGATATGCAAGCTTTTATGCATATGCATGATCTTACGCGTGGTGACATCAAGGGCCTTAAGCTCGTTCTTCGTCCATTGAACCACCCCAAACGAGTAGAGTAGGACCGGGACGGCAAGCATGTTAGTCGCAGATACCTTGTTCAACGCCGACAGATTGGAAGACCAAATCTGTCGAAGAAGATGCTTGTATCTGCTTCGGAGAGACTCCTTCACTGATGTTACGTCCTGAATGCGGCTTTGAGGCACGCCCAGGTATGTATAGGTCTCTCCAGTGTTAAGATGTCTAATAACACTTATATCCACAAGCTCAGGGTCCTTGGGAACGCCAGTAATCTTTCCTTTCTTCAAATGAATTTTGGCACACTTGTCCAAACCAAAGTCCATCCCAATCTCTCCTGTGTAGTTCTTGACGATATTTAAAGCAGTTTGAAGTCTGCTTTTACCAGCGGCATAGATCTTCAGGTCATCCATATAGAATACATGAGTGACCTTATGCTCACGCTGATTAGTGTCGCCACAGAGGTATCCAGGAGAATTTCGTAGTGCGAGAGATAGAGGCAGAAGTGTGATGCAAAAAAGTAAAGGGCTCATACTATCCCCTTGAAAGACGCCCCTCTGGAAGGTGACCTTTTTCGTCGTCACTCGATGATTCCTAGATGAGATTGTAAGTCTAGTTTTCCAAAGAGGCATCAATCTCTCTATGCATCTCACTATGTGTGGATGTACCTTCAAGCTTTCCAACAGACAGATGATAAGTCTATGAGAGGTTGAATCGAAAGCTTTCCGGTAGTCAATCCAGGCCATTGAAAGGACGCGCTGATGGACTGTAGCGTCTTTACAAACACACCTGTCAATCAGCAGGTTCTCTCGACAGCCTGCTACACCTTTTTTCGAGCCTCGTTGTTCGTACATCTCTCGCCATACAGGCTCAATTCGTCGAACAATCCTGTTGTTTAGGACAGCTGTAAAGATATTATACAGTGTGTTCAAACAAGTTATTGGCCTGTAATTCTCTGGTTTGGACAAGTCGCCTTTTTTCGGTAGGAGTATAGTGCGTCCTAACACTAGCCACTGCGGAATGGGCATCTCCGACTTTAAATATGAGGTGAATATGCGGGCCAAATGTTGGTGTGTAGAAGTAAACTTCTTCCACCAAAAGTTCTTGATACAATCTGGTCCAGCACCGGAAAAGTTCTTCGTGCCTCTAAGTGCTTTTTTCACCTCTTCGGCAGTGACTGATGGGCACTCCTCATCAGATTTTATGAGGTTGTCGCAAAACTCCTTGAAGCGGATGATATTGTCAGTATCTTCTTTCAACTCTAGTGTTTTCGGGATCTTGTACACCTCTCTCCAAAAAGTCTCTACCTCCTTGGGCTTGGGAGGATTTTTTACAAAAACAGGGGGATCACTGAAGAGGCGCGATGGGTCAGCGAGAAACTGTTGATTCTCTCTGATCCATCTCTCCCTCTTCTGTATCCTCCTCCTTGCGTCAGATAACAGCCTTATTTTGTCAACAATATGCTGCTTGATTGTCAGCAGCTTTGACTTGTTCAGTGTGTGATTCAAGGTCCTTAGTTCTTGGGCGAACTTTCGAACCCTTTCCGTGAACGGTTTACCAGATGTTATGTAGTCAATCACACATTTAACACGGGACGCATTCTGTCTTGCCCATCCAATTTTCTTGTTCAGTTGATGCAAGCGTCTTTTGGTCTTTTGATCCATCGTCGGTTTCAGCCTTCGATTTGAATCAGCCAAAGCTCTCGCAGCACCATAAACTGAGCAATTGATGGTCCAGAGGTCGGAATCTTGCGAGGTATCTCGACGAAGGGAGGCATCCATTTCAGCCAGATCTTGGGGCTTAGGAGGAACTTGCATGTTGATGTTCCTCCTTGTACTGAAATTGCGATCATCTTCCAGAAGGTGCCTGGTTTCTGCGGTTGGTCTTAATGTCGTTTCATCTTCGTCTGCAGCTTGTTCAAGCAGCGGTTGAGGAAGCGCTCCGCGTACATATCCATTTTTCCGGAGGTAGTCGGCTTGATTTCGCAAAGACTGATGCGAAACGTGTTGAAGCTCTGGGTGTTTCTCGCACCACAGAGTATGCATACGTGCCATAAAGCCTCCGCGAACAGGGATAATACTGGCATCGTAGCAGTCTAGCACGTCATTCTTAAGTTGATCCGTCCACTCAATGTGGGCGTTTCGCCGGTTCGTCGTCGTGTTTGCATCTAAATTACTTTCAGCACGACGAACTCTAGCATGATCGGCATTGTTTGCCGATCCATTGTCGGGTGCTCTGCGCGTTCGATCGTTTTGAACCGCATATTCAACATTTTGGTGGTTTGTTGGTTTCATTGTTGTTCCCACGAGCAGCTAGGGAAAGGGTTTGTCAATCCTTGTAGGGCCCCGCATGCAAGGATAAGGCTAATACTCTGAGACGTCGCGCGGTATCCCAGAGACATATATATATATAGATTATATATATATAGAGTATATATATATATATATATATATATATATATATATATATATATATATAGTTAAAAGTCTGTCATAACGACAACCGCAGAATTTCGCCGGGAGCGGGTGCTAATCAAAATTGCACCCGCTCCCAGCGAAACAGCGTTAAAATTTTAGCTATAACCACGTCTCACGACCGTGAGATGGTATACTTTTCAGGCTATTAACAAGTGGAACCTTGGCACATCCAAGAGCACTGATGATCGGGACGATTGGCTGGACAGAATATTCCGGAGTCTAACCGTCGCAACTCCCTTATATGGTCTTTATACCTCTCTTTCTTTTATTTCTCCTTCGCTGTGACGTTTTTGTCAGCTGGTGCCGAAAATTCGAGAACGAACATGGTTCGTTGCTCGAAGTCAAGAAGAAATATGACAAGTCTCAAGTGCGCAACAGAAACAATTGTCGAGAATATGAAGTTCCAGTATATGCGGCACTTCTCATTTTCGACAATTGACTCTATTTCTCTAGGAGCATTTAGCGGAGAGGTCTTTGGGCTAATGCTGTAAGAGTGACAGAGCTGGTAATAAAGCACTCTCAGTGCCGCATTGTGCCTTCGGATGTAGGTTGTTCCCGCATGAGCTGGACAACCAGATAGTATATATCCTAGATGCTCGGGGTGTTCCTGACACGCTCTTCAGCTATCATCGGGAATGTCTTGGCTCAAAATGTGGCCATGGTATGCTAGAGTGGAAATAACACCATCTTGATTTGCCAAAATGAAGCCCTCAGTGCCCGACTTCAATCCGAGTGATCCAAGGAAAGCAAACGTCAGCTCATACGACATCGACTGATCTTCCACATTTCTGTGGAGGGTGACGTGCATCCTCTTGTCGAGGAGCTGTTCGCGGAAGTTTTTCTCATGTGATTTCTCAATCTGGGCCTTCGGGAGTGAGTATTCAAGATGTATAAGATTTTATGCATTTTGCTCATCCCTGATATTGAAGTCAAGGCTGAGTATTTCAGCAGCCTCCTCCGCAGCTTTGTACAGAAACGCTCCTTTGCCTACTTCTTCGTGTTTCCTGACCATTTTAAGAAGAGGGTCTCGTCCATTTGCGACTATATGTGCTGTACCCAGAATAATCCTGTTGTGACGACATTCAAGATTCAGTATTCCACGACCACGTTGATGGCGTGAGATGTGAAGTCGTGGAGCAAAAGACTCAAGGTGCATGCTTTTGTTCATGTGCATAACCGTTCGGGACCGGATATCGAAGGATCTGAGCTCGTCCTTCGTCCATGAAACTACTCCAAGTGAATAGAGTACTACTGCGACGGCCAACATGTTCGTCGCAGATACTTTGTTCGTTGCCAAAAGTTCAGGAGACCATATGTATTTGTCGGATGAGACGTTTGTGTCTACATCGGAGAGTATCCTTTATAGATGTTAGATCCTGAATGCGGCTCTGTCGCACGCCCAGCTATGTATAGCTCTGCAGCGCAAAGGTGTCGCATAGCGCTTCTGTTAACGAACTCAGGATCCTCGGGGATGCCGTTAGGTTTTCTTTTCTCAAAATTAACCTTGGCGCATTTCTCTAACCCGTATTTCATTATAATCTCTTCAGTGTACTCTTTGACAATTTTCAAAGCTAGATGTAGTTCCTCTTGATTTCTAGCACAGATCTTAAGATCATCCATGTTAAATACATGAGAGACCTTATGCTATCGGTTTCCAGGTTTACCGCAGAGGTACCCTTCGTTATGACGAAGTGCGAGAGATAGTGGCAATAATGTGAGGCAAAAGAGGAGAGGGCTCATGGTGTCGCCCTGAAACACACCTCTCTGAAAGGTGATACTGTTAGAGATCACATGATGTTTTCCAGATGAGATAGTAAATCTGGGTTTTCAAAGCAGCATTAATCTCTCTTTGCACCTCACGATGTGTGGATGAACCTTTAAGCTTTCCAACGGACAGATGATGAGTCTATGTGAGGTCGAATCGAAAACTTTCCGGTAATCAATCTATGCCATTGATAGGAATCGCTGATAGGATGCTGCGTCTTTACAAACACATCTATCGATTAGGAGGTTCTCCCGACATCCTACTGCGCCTTTTTTCGAGCCACGTTGTTCATACATCTCTGTCCACGCAGGTTCAATTGTCCAAACAATCCTATCATTTAGGATGGCTGTGAAGATCTTATACAGTGTGTTCAGACAATTTATTGGCCTGTAATACTTAGTCGCAGCCAAGTTGCCCGTCTTCGGCAGGAGCACTGTGCGCCCTTCCACCAACCACTCCGGAATAGGCTCTTCCAACTTTAGAAATGAGGTGAAAATTCGGGCCAGATGCTGATGGGTTGAAGGAAACTTCTTAAATACCTGATATGTAATTAGGGTCTTGATACCATCTGGTCTTGGAGCGGAATAGTTCTTCATGCCTCTTAATATGTTTTTCACCTCCTCGGTAGTGATAGGTGGGCATTTCTCCTCAGGTGTTATGAGGGCATCGCACAGCTCCTTGAAGCTATTTATGTTCTCTGAGCCTTCTTCAAGTGGATCTGGACTTCGTAGACTTCTCTCCAGAATGTTTCGACCTCCTCTGGTTTGGACGGATGGTCGACAGCAATTGGAGGGTCTTGGAAGAGTTTATATGAATCAGATAAAAACTGCTGATTTTCTCTTACCCACCTCTGTCTCCGCTCTAGACTTCTCCTAGCGTTCGATAGTACTTGTATGCTCTCAACAATATGCTGCCTGATGGTCAGTAGCTTTGACTTGTTGATTGTGTGATGACGGATCCGCAGTTCGCGCGCGAACTGTCGAACCTTGGTTGTGAAAGTCCTGCCAGATTTTATGTAGTCAATCACGCACTGAATGCGGGACGCGTACTGTCTTGCCCAGCCAATCTTTGTGCTGAGTTGATGCATTCGTCTTTTGGTCTTATGATCAACTGTTGGTTTTGTTTTACGGGTCGCATCCGCCAAAGTTCTCGCTGCATTGTACAAACCACAATTGATGATCTAGAGGTCGGATTCTTCGGAAAAATCTCCACGAAGCTCATCATCCAGTTCAGTCAGATCTTTGGGCTTGGGAGAAACCTGAATGTTGATGTTTCTCGGGTCCTGAAGCATTGTTCTTCCTCTATTGGATGCCTGTTCGTGGTAAGGCTCCGCGTCGCCTATATTTTTCTATACTCGGCTTGTTCTGGCTGCCATAGAGTAGGTGCTCCGCTCACATAACCCCTTTTTCAGAGTTTTTCGGTATGGTTTCGCAGACGTTGATGCATAAAGTCTTAGATCCATGCGTGTTTCTCGCACCACAGAGCATGCAGTCGTGCCATGTAACCTGCTCGTTTAGGGACCATACTGGTATCGTAATAGTCTAACAGACCGTCATTGAGTCGATCCGTCTGGTTGAAAGTAACAAGATCTTGATTGGCTCCCCCAACTCTATGGTAGTCGGCATTGTTGTCTGACCCATCGTCTTGAGCCCTGCGCGTTCGATTGTTTTGAACCGCACTCACTACAACTATGTTTGGTGTTGTCCTTGTTGCTCCCACGAGCAGCTAGGGAAAAGGGTTCGTCCATCCTTGTAGAGCCCCGCGTGCAACGATAAGGCTGATATTCTGAGAGGTCGCCCGGTATCCCAGAGTCACCGTTTACGACACCTCACCCAGGCGCCATTCAGCTTTCGGCACGGTTCTTACGCCTTCGCTTAGGGGTTATTCCTTCAGGACCATCCCTGGACAATTGTCCGCGACTGCTTATTGATTATTGTAACCATCTTCAGCAGAAACCCTTGGTACAGAAACCCTCATTCCGCAACCCGAGGATGCGTTCGGTGGCTGTTCCGTAGGCCCTCCGGTTCAATTCCCAAGGAACCAAAATCATATATATAATTTAAAAAAAAAGTTATACAACCCCCGCAGGGTCCTACTGGTGAGAGCAACTGCTATCTAAAAAATGTCAACTCTCACAACCGTGAGGTATGTGGTCACAGGGCACGACGGAATCGCAACGACAGGCCGGCGAAAGCCTCGTGTGTCTTGAGGACACGGAGTGACCCACACAGAAAAAACTTAGGGTAAATAGTGTTGCAGGTAATTTCGTATTTTTACCTGTTCACATTGGTAAAACACAAATATTACCCTCGATGGGCAGAAACTGTCTTTTGTTCTCATGAAAGTTGTAACCACAGTCTTGAAAATTGGAAAGCCACTAGCTTTGAATCGCTGAAGTGAAGTTAGCTGATGGTTGGTGTAACAGGCAAATCGGATAAGTGGGGCTACATAAAGGCTGTTTTGCCAAATCGTTAGAATTGTCAAAAGTTCAATATGACATTTACAAGGCCTTCAGGGTAAACAATGTGAATTACTCCCGAATGTAGGTAAACGCAGAATAATACCCTAGATGTGCGGGTGAAGTTTACCCACATGGGGTAATTTTTGTTGCAGGTAATCTTTACCCCGAATTCCGGGTAAAGTTTACACTTAGTTTTTTCTGTGCAAGGATTACAGCTTTCTGCATTCATCTCGCAAGTGCCTTGGCATATTTTTGGCACGCGGGTATGGCTTTAAGGTTACGAACCAGTGATAGTGTTGCACCTCCGAGAGCACCTATACTTTATTTTTCAATTTAATTTCAAATTTAAAAGCGACAAGAATTAGCATCAGGGCGTTATCGAATGTGATCGGCACACCAAACTTCGGCTTCCTCTGTGAATTGTACATAAAATTATATGCTTTCGATTATTCAAATTAAGGAATAATGTGGATTTTTAAATTCGCAATGCTTAAAAATGAGAAAAAATGTTTGTATTAGTTTAAAAAATGTGGCGAATTTTATGTAAATAAATATTTTGCTAGTGGACAGCAGTACAAAAATTAGATATATTAGAAAGTGAAATATTGATAGGTTGAATACGTTCAACATGTCGGACATGTAATTTCTTCAACATAAATCAAAGAAAAATGACAAAATATTAGAAGAACAAATGGAAAACAAATTTTGACATTTTGTACATTTTGAAAGATTCTCTAAATACATTCCAGTATTCTAGAATTAACGAGAACATTCTCGGACCCTCTAGAATTTAGAAAACAGAAAACAGAATTATTCCAGAAGAATCAAAAGCATTTAAGAACTTTCATAGGCCATACCACGCTGAAAACACCAGTTCCCGTTATATCACTGAAGTTAAGCAGTGTTGGGCGCGGTTAGTACTAGGATGGGTGACCATTCGAGAATACTGCGTGCTCTTGGCCCGTCGTGGGTGTGGTGAGCCCACACTTGTAGTTATTTACTACATGAAAACTATCCACCTAGAAACACTACCCGAATCGGGTAGTGTCATGCCTACCCCGAAACGGAAATGGCTTAATGGTATATATATATATATATATATATATATATATATATATATATATAATTGTAGATACACATAGAAACTATCGAATAATCAAAAATATGTACGTAAAAATCCAGAATTATATATCTATACTAAAGGACTTTCAACGACATTCAAAAATATTGCTAAATATTCAAAAACGTTTGAAAATTCGAAAAAATGCCAGAACTAAATTTCAAATGTTGTCAACAGTTCTGTCTTATGCTGCAATACTTTTTGTGATACGCAATTCATTAGACGTTTGAAATCAATGTATTTTTGTATAATTTTTGCAATTTCTCATTTCTATAATATAATAAAATTATATAATGTCGTAGATTTATGTTTCTGAAAATACATAGTATTTACGAATTTTTATGTAAGTTTATAATTCACCCATATATTCAAAATTTTTTTCAATTGAAAAGGAGGAATGCCGAAAAATGGTAAAAAAACTTTTTCTGGGAAGTATACAGTAGGTATTCTGTACTGTTAATTTCTACATCCACGTATTGTATCCCTTAAAAGACTCCTAAATAAAATTTATATCAAGAATTTGAGGGGTTCCTTGAGTGCTAAGTTCCTGATCGGACGCGGAACTCTAACATTTTTTATCAAGAGGTTTGTCACCCAAATCTTTTAAAATTTCTAAGGATTCCGTCTGATCCGAAACTTTTAAAAATATTGAAGGTCCCATATATATCCGATTTTTATCAAAAATTCATAAGGATTCAGTCCGGTTTAAAATCTATTGATATTCTTGAGGAACTGACCAAGGCCCGATCCTTTCCCAATTTCTAACAAGAAAGATCCATTCCGGGTAGAAAACCGATTCTTTTATAGTTTCTGAGTATCCAGTCAGGGTCATAAGCATTGTAACTTGAAAATCGGATCTCCCAAAAATAAAGCAAAAAATTCTTTTCAAAACAAGTTGAGTTGAAAAAATATTTGTTCTATAGTTCAGCATTATTCAATCTCCGGGCATATGTACTTTTCAAATTGAATTTTAGAAATTAAATGGAATTGCAACTTTTGTAGAATACTTAAAATAAAAGAGAACAGGGAGACAGAGTCGCGGAAGAAAGATATTTTAATGTGAAAAAAATGGTGACAGGTAATTTGAGGTAATCAAGAGAAACAATATACTTCAATGGAAAATATAACTTCTGCAACCCAAGTCTTGTAACCTCACGTCAACAAGTGATATAGTGCAACATTTATAACCATTAACAAAACATTTTCTTGGACCAAATAATGAATTATGTGCCGGCTTTCAAAACTTCCATGAGAGCCGGTACATCATGTTCTTCTGTCAGTTTCTTCCATTCTGTAACTCTTTTCGACATCATTGAAGCCACAACTATGCCATGATCTGCAGTTAAAGTGATTTTGGAAATAAACTTAAATACTTTTTCAATGTTTTTCATGACAGTCTGTTTTGAGACATCATTTTTTATCAGCAAATTCGAAGTGAAGAGTCCATCTGTCTCAAGACATTTGGCCACTAAATTCAGTACTGAAACTTCGAAGAAAATCGGTGTGGGGCAAAGCATGCCAAGTGACATATCTTTGCTGTCGATGTCGTAGACAATTGCGTCAAATTTACTCCCTTCCTTGGCAGCATTTTCTAAAAATTTAAGACCGTCTCCTATTTCCACCTTCATGTTTTCATTTAAAACTAATCCGAAGTAATTAGTTGATACTTTTAACATTTCTTTGTCGATATCTACTGCTGTGATTTTCATCTGCAAAGTTTTCATATTATTTACTTTGATTTAAAAATTATTCGAAAAACGATGATAAGTGAGGAGATTGTCACTAACAATACCTGGGGGAAGCAGTGCATAAGGAATGAGCAGAATGTTCCTCCTCCAAGGCCCAAGAGGAGGATTGTCGCATCTTTTTTGGATTTTGCTATCACACCTGCAGCAACACTCTGATAAACGTTGTTGTCAGACGCTAGAAAATCAACGTCGATCACCTTTTGCATTTCACCTTTCTCTGATTTAACTGAAAAAATTTAATTCAAGTTTTATGGATTTCTAATCATGTTAAATAAAGTGCAAGTTTCCTTACCAAGTTTCATTCTTGCTTGACTCTGTACAAAGAATTGACTATTCATAAAAACAAGTCGTAGATAACTGTGTCCAGCTTTTTCAATTTCTTCCACAATGAAAGGACCACTTACTTCACTAAATCCTTCATAACAAATATTTCTTGTGCCAACGCCCTCGAGAACGGACAAGACCGGAATTTCTTTGAGAGAATATCCCTCAGGTGCTAAGCCGCAGATACTTTTTCCAATCTCTTGTTTTACAATTTCCAAACTCTCAAACTTGTGCTCTCTACGCAAAATAATGATAACTAGTTTATCGTATTTATTTGTTTTCAGAAGATTCTGCCGCCCTTCTTTTTTATTAAAATTCCAGTCCACTTCCCTGAAAAAAACATTGTTTAATAATAAATCATTCATAATCAATATATTTAAATACACTTAATGAACAAATAATTTGAAGTAATTTGTGAGAAATCTCTGACTACGTGCAAAGTTTTAAAAGATGTATGTAAAGTCTAAAAATCCTACCATCCTTGTGGCACTATAAATGCTGCGAATGATTTACAGCTTTTAGATTTTGACTCATGATCTTCTACAACAAGAAAAGTATATCTGGGAGTTTCCTCTCCTGGTTTATACAGATCAAAGGTAGTTTCTCCTTCATGCGCTTCGTTTTTTTCTCCAACATTTTTAAAAATTAGTTCTGAGTTTTGAAAGACTTCTGGTTGTTCAATTTTACTAGCCATCTGAAAAGAGGTAGGTTTTTCCTAGATTGAAAGATGCCTCGATGTGACTCACCGCAAATGTAATTGCCATAATGTGACTGGCCGCCAGGGATTGGCGTGACTGAACCCTTATCTCTTCGTCATTTGCGTAACCAATCAGTAGCAAGAAGTTGAGGAAGAAAAAGGTGGGATTTTTGAGAAAATCGACTTTTAATATGTTCAGATAAGCCGACGCTATTTTTTGAATTTTTAGCCTTCCGTAATTTTCTGGCGGACATCGAATGGAAACAATTAACGTCACCAGAGTCAGAAGTAAGTCCAAATTTTTTTTTCCTTGCTATTTTTTTTACTTGTTACTAGTATAGTCAACATATACAATAATACTTTTTCTTGTTCCCGTGTCCTGCAAAAGAGAATATTGAATTTCTTTTTACGAAAAATCAAAAGTTGCATTTCTTATCATAATCGTGATCAAATAAGAAGAAATTAACATGATCAAAGTTATTCTCTCAAAAATTTGTGAAAAAATTCCTTTGCTATTTTTCACTAAATTATTATTAATATTATGTTTTTCTTCAGGAGAAAATTTCTAAACAAAATTTGGTCAACTTGTAGATTTGCACATTTATTTTTGCTACAAAATTGTATTGCTGTGAGAAAAATACAATCATAACCGGCTTTGTTCGTGTTTTAGTGAGGACAACGCAAGGTAGAGAAAGGCGTCAAGAGAGTTTTTTACTTTTCGAGAGGCACAACTATGTTCTGTAACAATTTTCCGTATCTTATCTCGATTTTGCAATTAATGCAAATTTTGATTTTTCTTGAGAAGGAATTAAATTTTCTCTTCTCCAAGATGCGGAAACTATATAAACTCTTATAGGATATATTCATTATACAATAGTACCAAACTAAAAAAAACAAGAGAAAATAAACACTGACAAATTGCGTCACTATCTTTGAAAGGCAAAATTCTCATAACTTTGGCAAACATTTTGTTTCATGAAATCAGTGAAATAGGTGTTGTCTAAAATGCCTTCAAAAGCAACGTGTTTTTTGGAGAAATTATTCTGTGACTTGAGTGTGTACAGTAGGGCGGTCCAAAAATGCATTGGAATATTCTTTCGCATTTTCATGCTATCGCCCATAAATTTGTTGAAATCCGCAAAAAAATTAATGCGTTTTTATTTAATTATTTAGGGGTCCCGCAAGCCCCATGAAGTTTAACACGTATTTCCCATTAAAAAAAGACATTTTTATAAATTTTATTCAAAATTGTCAATATTAGGTGATTAGGTTGAAACTCAATTCTTTCTGTATAATTATCTATAGAATACAGATGAATACTTACTTTTTGAATATCACCCCCATAAGTCTGTTTTCCGTTTTTTATTACAAATGGTTTCTAATACATGAAATATCACTTTTTTAAATTATTAGATGTTTACAGAAATTTTTTAAATAATTTAATTTGGTTTTAGCAATTCTTTTTAGAATAGAGTTAAAAAGTCCCGGCTTTGTCCGCATTTTTCAACTTATTTACAACGTTTTGGTTAGAGCGAGGCAACAGTCAATTAGGTTTAAAAAAATGAATGTTCAAAATATTTATTATTACTATAATAATATTCTCTTAGAATATTGTTAGAAATTTTAGGTTTCTTCTGAAACTTTTAACTCTCTACTTTTCACTTAGAGTGAGGTACCAATTAATGCAATTTAACAAACATAATTGCTGTAACAAATTATTATTGTTAACAACTATCTTATATATAGTTTAGCTGGATATTTTATGTACACCAAAATTGACAAGTTTTTATCCAAAGTATCACTATGGATATTCAATTGACGGAACTTGAGGAGGAAGTGATGGCGCATTAGAGATCTGTGGACAAAAAAATTAATGATATTCCTGATAAGATCAACATCAATCCTAACCCAGCTCAGAATTGCATATCCCAACATTCAAGTGATGTGGAATCCTTCATTAAGGAGATTAACCAACGCAACTGACGTAAGAAAAACATCCTAATTTTCAACATACCGGAATCCGAGGCCGAAGGAGATGTTTCTCCAGAAAACAAGGATAATATTCAAGTAACTGACTTTCGGAAAGCAATTCTACCAACATTTTCGATATCTACTAACACTATATGTGTCTTCCGTATTGGAGAGATGTCACATGCACTATTGCGACCGATCAAGGTCAGATTTCGTTCCGATGCCGCTGCCCTGGATGTGATTCGCTCATACCTCATGATGAAGAATGTAAACTTTATTCCGGATGCTGTAAAGGAGTATCGGATCTCCAGAGATCACACCCTCGCAGCAACTCAACTTCAAGGGACAAAAGAGGATATTAGAAGAACGCCTAGCCAGGGAAGAGGAAGATCTTCGAATAACATACAGAAACGATATTTCTGTCATAGTTTCCAGAAGGAAGTCTCCAGATACGAAAACCTACCGTCGCCCAGCTTGGCAGTTGGTTCATATTACCAGAATGTTAGGGGCTCAAGCAGTAAGCTCTCAATTTTAACTACCTCTGTTGATATTCTTGATTATAATATTATAACTTTTACCGAACGATGGCAAAAACTCATCTGTTCATAACTCGGAAGTCCTTGATTATAATACTTTCCAAGTTTTCAGGGATGACCGACTAGATAGACTAGATGTGGGTGTCTCTGAGCATAAGATCATTATTTTGGGGGACTTCAATGTTCCCAACTTTGAAAATCATGTTACAGATATCAAATTTGACAGTAAATCAGCATTGTTTACAGCACTCTGTGAATTTTTTGAACTAAGGAAATTTAATTGTATTGAAAACTATAATCAACGTTATTCAGATCTAATATTTGCAAGCATTGGAGTCGGTGTTAGTAAATCCAATCAACCGATCCTGCCTGAGGATATGTACCACCGATCCCTAAAAGTAGATTCTTACATGCATAAGGATCAACCCACAAAGAATTTCATTAATAAAACAAAATCTGCAAGGTATAACTTTGAACGTGCTGATTATGTTAAGCTCTACCTAGTCTCAATAACTCTGATTGGCCACCTTTATTGACTTGTGAAATGCCTGACCAAGCGTGTTCTTATCTCTATAGCTAATTATCTATATATGTATATATGATATACTAGGTCGCCAACGGCGATACCACGCTGAAAACACCAATTCTCGTAAGATGACTGAAGTTAAGCAGTGTTGGGCGTGGTTTGTACTTGGATGGGTGACCGTTCGGGAATACTGCGTGCTGTTGGCCCGTCGTGGGTGTGGTGATCCCACAATAGTAGTACTGTATACCATTAAGCCATATCCCATTCGGGGTAGGCGTGACACTACCCGATTCGGGTAGTGTTTCTAGGTTGATAGTTTCTTGTAATAAATAACTACAAGTGTGGGCTCACCACACTCACGACGAGCCAACAAGACGCAGTATTCCCGAACGGTCACCCATCCAAGTACTAACCGCGCCCAACACCGTTTAACTTCAGTGATCTAACGAGAACTGGTGTTTTCAGCGTGGTATGGCCGTTGGCATAGTACTAGTAATAAATAATCCACCAAGAAACACTACCAGAATCGGATAGTGTCACGCCTAACCCGAAAGAGAAATGGCTTAATGGTATATAAAAGAAAAGATAATACTGTCCAGAATTTTAAAACTGTAAAGTCTGAGTTAACTTTCCCGCCGTGATAGACGCATGATATTTTATCTGATATCAATTTGAAGGATAATTTTATGTTGAAATATAACTACACTAATAACCCGTACTATCTAGAATTGCTTAAAAATCTAAGGATTAGTACTGAAAAGCGTATTGAGATAGCTTTTAATGCATTCATGCATAATGCTGAGAGAAATATAGTTTTGGATCCCTTAACTTTTAGTCATGTATAAATAAATTAAAATGCCATCATATTATTCCAACTGTTATTTGTTTTAAAAATGGGAAATTCACCTCACCCCATGATATTGTTAATATTTTTGCTAACTACTTTAAAAGAGTCTATGTGGATTCAACTATTACTTCATATATTTCTGATAGGCAACATAAACGTTTAGTTGGAGATAACATTATAATATTGAATAGTACTGTCGCAAAAGCAATACCAAACTACCAAATAAGCAGACTTATTGACTGTATATGTTACCTTCGTTTATTGTAAGCACGAACGCATTGTCAAATTATGTAAAAGCCTACCTGCGTGCTCACGCTTGAACCATACGTATAGGTACATTTTGTAGCTCTATTATTGGTTCTCTGAACTTTTAGGCTTACTAGTTTTCAAATAAATAAGTAAACTCTAAATTATTTTAATGACAAAAGTTTTACTATAAAAGGACCATCAAAAAATCAAAAATAAGATTTGAAAAAATAAGCTTTTATTGAAATATAATGCAAGGAAGTAAAATAATTGAATCTAAAAAAGGGGGCTGCAATAATATTAATATAATAATAATTTCATTCTGTCATACATATCCACATAGGAAGTCAAATAAAAGCTTATCACATTTTTTTGTGAAGAAAAAAATTGTTTACAATCAAACTTGATAGAATTTTCTATTGTTATCGAAAATACGTAGGTATACAAAGTTTCAAGTCAATTGGATTTGTGGATGTGTCAAAATTGAAATGCAGGATTTGATGCTGCCATACATACTCTTATAGCAAGTTGAATAAAAGCTTGTAATATTGTGAAATTCCTGAGAAAATTTAATGAGTATTATTAGAAATTCTCGTGACAGTTTGAGATATCTTCGGTGAAAATAAGCCTTCGAAATATCATCAATTTATCTGCAATCATTTTCGAGTAATCGCGTTCGCAAAAAAATGTAACATCCGCACACACGCAAAAACATCCAGACAATTGCTTAGAACATTGCATCAGACATTTTTGAATTAGAGAACATTAAAATAAACAAATACAATCTCTTTCTTGAAATTCTTACCCTTACACAGCTGCTTCTGTTCATATGTGCAACAACAGATAAAGTATTAAACCAGCAGGAACGCGGCTAATCGTCCAGCTTTTCACGATGAATAGCAAAAATGTTGCAAACTTGTTGGGTGGATCTAAAGAGGGGACTGCCCATCCCGCCACGGGTTGGAAAAGTCGAACGAATAGACACTACAGAACACAAAAACTTGATAAGTAACTTGTCTTGTCGAGTAATTATCATGCAAGTGCGTCCATGTGGTACGTAGACAGTCTAAAATAGTATTACCTATGTATTAGAATCTATGATCATTCTCCAAATATGTTGATAATGTATTGTTAATTCGTCTTTATCGACATGAATATTTGTGGTCGTTTCAATTCTAGCCGGGTAAAATTGACGCAAAAAAATTATTTTTTTATTTTTAGACAATCTTATAATGATGCAAATTATGATCCATTTGATATTTCAAATTCAAATAGATACTTCAGTATAGATTCAGCTCATTTCAGCTTAAATATTTCTTGCGGTAGTGAATATATTAATATTGTAAACTTATCATTTAAATTTTGTTTATCAACATATCTGAATTATTTTAATTCTATGAAAATTTTCTGGTTGCATTTTAAAAATAAAATGAGAAATTAACCTAAGGCTAATAAATACGAGTTTATAATATTTTTCGTTACAGGGAAATGGGGACTACAGAATAAATTATAGCTTTTTTGTCTTTAAGCATTGCAAACAAATATATGGAAGCTTGATAAGGAACATGAAAAAGATAATGTAGTTTCAGGTTATTTAGTAAAGCACGTGTGCACTTTAAGGCAGAATGTGCATAATTTGTAATATGAAGATAAGACATAGAAGTAGAACCTGTTGAAAAACATATTGAAAACAGAGCATATACATTTTTTAATAAAACCTATTTGAATGCTCTGAGATTAGTAGTTTACGAGACATCGGTTTGTTATTTGAGGTTAGCGTGATTTCAGAGAAGCCAGAGCTTTAACAAATTTTCAATTGTTAGATTCAACGCCTACAGTCTAAATTTTTTTCATACGGCAGAACATATTGTAACACAGGCACATGTTCGATATAATTTAAATTCAATCTGTTTGCTTTATTTTCATATTTGAATTTTATAACGCCCACTAATCTGAAACAATTAAAGTACGAAATTAAATAATCCGTAGTCGATATCTAATTTACAAAATATATCTCATTATATGGGAAAACTGATTGTTAAGTAAAACAGAATGTATTGGTATTTTAGAATTGAAAATAAGTTCTTCTAGGAAAAATGCAACTATCACAACTTGACAATTCAGCAGCACAAAATAAATGATAGTAATACAAAAAAGAGAAATTAAATATTTAAGATTTTATAAAATTTTGTTACGAATTTAGATTTTTGATTTAAATATTTTACACTAAACATTTTTGAATAAAACTAGTTATGAGGAACTCTATAGTGTCGAATAACTCATGGAAATACTAATATTCATTTCACCGATTCTTTTTAAACGAGCACAGTTCCCGTGCAGAAATTGCCCTGGTTGGCCCTATGTCAAAAAAGTTTCTGGTCGGATCCAGGCTGGGCTACCCCTGGTTAGGTTTCAGGGTCAGGAAACAGTCGTGAGTGGTTCGGGCTACATTTTTCTCAAATCACCTAGTCGGGAGCCGACCAGGCACTGGTAAAGATACGTTTTTGTGTAGAAATTACACAATTTTCAAGAGCTCTGGCATTATCAAAGACGTACTTACGAATAATAGATGAATTATTATTTGAAAAGTAAAATTTAAAGACTCTTACGGTCAATGAAACAGAATTTAGCTTTCTTAAAATTAAAAAAAAATCAACGTTTAATATTTCCCAATGTTTTAATTTATTAAATAAAACTGTTATCTATTCTGCTATGTACAACAACATAATTGTTACAATTTTTGTAATTTTCTTCATTTTCAGAAAATTTTTAGTTTGTACACTTTCAAATTTATCGCCTTGCCACTTACAGTCAGTTTCAGTTTCGCACCTCGAACAAGAATGTTCGCAAATAAAATCGTGATCCGTAAAGAAAATCAATCTCATTTCAGTAATCAGTTTGAAAACCCCATTTAGTGCGCGGATAATTATTATTTTTAATTGAAGTATATTGTTGGGTATTCATTTTTTTCTTTCTTCCTACCTGCACATCTTCGTATTTTCACATGTCCTTCTTGACGGATTTTCGTCCGCTTAATATCCGAATCTGAAGTCGAAAGTTATCCATCGTATCAAGTTTTTTAAAAAATTAGATATACGCAAAAATAGCACTTCCATTGTCTGAGCTGAATTAATTCATTATTACACTCTTTAAATACATTTCAAAATTTTCCTAGCAATTGTTCATTAATTGTTTTGATAGCATTTAAAGTGCTGTATTTGCACCAGAGGCTACAAAATCCTATGGCAGAACATTTTGGGAGGGTTGCTTAGGAGCACTCACATATTACGCAATATTAAAAAGGGGAGGCAGGGGATTCGTGCTTCGTTGTGGTCTGTTATGTGGAGGAGAGGGGGGTATTTTTGACCTAATTACATAACATCTTGAATTGAATGTTTTTTTATAAAAGCAAAGAGCGAGAAAAAGATTCATATATCATATTTGCGCAGAAGTGAATAATTTTTGTCCATTACTTGAAATCCGTCTTACATTTTTTAGAAGGATCAAAATTAACAAAGCGGTGACGATCCAATTGAAAAACTAAAAGTCTGAGAGAACTTTTTTCGCTGAAAATACACTACCGACAGAATGTTTTGATACATTTCCTTCGACCGTTTCAAAATTCGTACTTCAAATACAAAATATCCGTGCAGAAACTGAATCTGCATCTATGTAAGATGGATTATAGGAAATATGAGGAAATTTCGAGTCGCATCCGCCTATGCGAAAATTATTTTAATGAACAAATAAAAAAATGTATAGCTTGAAACTCAAAAGTTATTTCGCAAAATGACTATTTTGATATCTTGTGTTGAACCTTGCTAAATCAAAAACAAAGTTTCTACAAATGTGAAAAATAATAAATTGAAGAGTAAATCCTACTCTTTGAGTCTAGATCAAGAGCACAAGTAAATATAAGGGAATTGCTGAGTATTCTTACAAAATATTTATTCGTACAATATACATTTCTGGGAGCAAAAAGTCCGAGATTCGTCGTTAACTTTAATTTTTTATAAGGTGCAGCATCATATTCCCTTAGACAGAAAATTGAATATGAAGGAATGTGACGTTGCATCTTATAACAAGTGAAGTAAATATTTTTTGTAAATACTCAGCAATTACATCTTATATATTCGTGCTTCTAGTTTCGATTTGAAGAGTAGGCTTTTATCTTGATTTTGTGATTGTTCCAAAATCTTAGGAACCCTTTTCTGTATTTGGCAAAGAGTTTAACTGAAGATTTCAAATTGTTCATTTAGCAAAAGAAACTTTTAATTATGAAACAAAATATTTTTTGACTTGTCCATTAAAATAATGCCAGCATAGGCTGATTCGACCTTATATTTTTTCTTATGTTTCAAATAATTCCAATTAAAAAGTCGTAGAATCAGTTTCTGCGCAGATATTCATATGAAGTATGAATTTTCAAACAGTCCAAGGAAATGTACCTGAACTTTCTGTCGGTGGTGTATAACTTTATTTTCGAATTTTTCTCGTGGAAAATGCAATATATCAAAAAAGAACGAAAGGCATTTTTTGGGTCCCTATCACCTCACAAGCGGCAAATCTCTCTGAGGCATGTCACATCTGCGGCATGTCACAACTCCGACATCTCTACCTAGCAGGATCTCACCAGTGAAGAGGGATTCGACCAATAATATTTCCGTAGCTAGTCACAGGGGTGCCTTCTCGCCCCCCCCCCCCCACTAAACGTTGGAAAAGGGTTAGGGGTTTGACCAAGCATATTTCTTTGGCCAGTCACAGGGGTGCGGTGAGAGATGCCGCAAAATTTTAATTTCACTGTGAGAAATGCCGTGCGGGGAAGAAGCTGCCAGATAGAGATGCCGCAGTTGTGATATGTCGCAAATGTCACATACCGCAGTTGTGATTCGTCGCCTGTGCGATGATAATCAGCCAATTTTCCTTAGCATCTTGTTGAATCTGTCATAGATTGTGGGGAAAATATGAGAATTCCATTTATCTACAAAAAATGCTTATGGCCACAAATATGATTAACCCGACATTAAACTCGTACATGATGTCTTCCTTATATCACTCCAGCCTAACGAACCGAAGCAACCTCCGAATTCGGAAAACATATCATCACAAACCTACGGTAGGGAATTCTCCACGCCACGAATTCTCGCTACCCACGACGATTCTCGTTCGTTGAGTCGATGGAACAAAGACTAATAAAGCGAATTTTTGTTTTTTTTTATTGTAAGCAACCCCTAGCGGCAACCCCTAGCGGTTGCCTCTCGGGGGGACCCTCAGTTCCTTAGTCAAGGGGATCACGCCCTCTCCCTTCGTTGAGGAATCGGTGGTTGCCTGAAAGGGGGACCTCCCGGCTCATCGACTAAGGGAAACCTTTGACACTACACTATGTCCTTCATCGGGAATCTGGTGTTTGCCTCTCGGGGGGAGCGTCAGTTCCTGGATCAAGGGAATCACACCCTCTCCCTTCGTCGAGAAATCAGTGGTTACCTACAAGGGGCACCTCCCGACTCGTCGACTAGGGAACACCTCTGACACTACACTATCTCCTTCATCGGGGACCTGGCGGTTGCCTCTCTGGGGGACCCTCAGTTCCTGGATCAAGGGCATCACGCTCTCTCCCTTTGTCGAGGAATCGATGGTTGCCTGCAAGGTGGACCTCCCGAATCGTCGACTAAGGGACACCCCTGACACTACATCATCTCCTTCACCGGGGACCTGGCGGTTGCTTCTCGGCGGGTCCCTCAGTTCCTTGTTCAAGGGGATCACGATCGCTCTCTTCGTCGAGGATTCGGTGGTTGCCTGCAAGGGGGACCTCCCGGCTCGTCGACTAAGAGACCACCCGGACACTAGACTATCTCCTTTATCGGGGACCTGGCGGTTGCCTGTCAGGGGGGGACTCTCGGTTCCTTGGTCAAGGAGATCACGCCCGCGCCCCTCATATCCAAGGCACCCTTGCGGTAAGTCACGTTGCACCACACATCTTTGTTTTTCTTCTAGGGCATCAAGTCCCCAGCAGGCCCCACCCCTTTTTTCGGTCCTCCTCGACTTTTATGGAAGGAACGCCACTCACCCGGGGCAGGAAGAACAGACTAAATGCCAGACGTCGACCAGTCCGCAAGAGGCAGGCCGAGGAGAAAAACAAGACCGGGGACCCCCCGGATGAGGGGACTCCCCCTATCAGCGAAACGGGCGCCCACCACCCAGCGGAACCCCGCAACCTTAGCGAAGAATCGCGGGCCCTCAGCAGCAAGGAGGACAGGGAATCGGGATCCTCGCCCAGCACGGACAGCGACGGCCCCCCCTCGAGACCCACAATCCACGGGAGATTCACGGGTTCCAGATCGAGTCCACCCTCCCAGGAAATTAGCCGCCTTTACCTAGGGCAAACCTACCGCCATCCCTACTTCTGCGGCGACCCATGCTGTACCCTCGACAGATAACCAGCATTTCAGGGAGCTACGCCCTCATACGGTGCCCCCTTGTTCGCATTCTACTCAGTCATTGAGTGTCCTCATTGACACTAGATTTTTAACTGCGTGTTCAATCAGGAGTGAAAGCCCATGGATCCCGAGAGCACGCATAAGAAAAGGAAGAATCGCCTCAACAAGAGGAGACGCCGGAAGAAAAGGTCTCTGCCCTATCCGCAGATAGGGGCCACCTCACCCGACGCTGATAGCCATCCCAGACCAGCCCACGTCCCGGTTGGTTGCCCCGACGCCGCTCTCACCTCCGCAAGTCCGGAATCCAACTTCTATGCACCAACGTTCGTCCAACCAACGTTCGTCCAACCGACGAGCCCCAACACAGGAACCGAGTCAGACCGACGAGAGAGCCCCTCCGAGGTGGGAATCGATACTTTCAAGGAGTTGACGGTCTATCTGATCAAAAATACCAGATCCACCTAACCCAAGGACACTCCGCTGCTCCAGGAACTAGGGGCTCCTCCTATTGAAGCATGCGACCCAGCCTACCCCGGCCTGGACGAGCACGCACCTCAGGCAGTAGCAGCAGCACGGACCCCCGACAATTCGGACTCAGAAGATATCCTCACCGTGAGGGCATCCCCCTTCGGCGACGCACCTAGCGAGGACGATCACGCTTCGGGACCCCTACTTCACAGCCCGAAGGAGCGCCTGACGAAGAACGAAGATCCCGTCTCGGGCTCCAGCTCAGGCCGCCCTGATCCCCCTGCATCCAGGGGATCGGGCCCCGTCATCTTGAAGGACGTTCAACACTACCCCAGGGTAAAGGTAGTGCGAGAAGACAGAGCCGCCTTCTCCACAAGGACCCCAGCAGCAAAACAACTCTGGGAGAGGTGTTTCAGAAGCGGTGCCCAGGCGCAGCGGCGCACCTCCACGAGCGAGGATTATCGCCACCAAGGGGCCCCACCCCAGGCTCCCCGCAGTCGGCATTGTGCGGTGCCACCCTCACCAGAATACCAGCCATCGGCACGTCCTCAGATCCATTCAGTAATGAGACGACCTCCTCACCCGAACCCACGGAGATCCCTCTAGGCGGACCACCAAGAGAAGAGTAGAATAGAGGAAGGGACCCCATGCTTGGAGGCGTTCCCCTCTAGACTAAAACAACCCACCGGTCCTTCTAAGAACCCCCAAGCGAACGGCTCTTTTCAGGGCCTTCAGAAAAATCACATCGAAGGAATGATATTCTGTTTGTTCAAAATTATGCATTAAACTGAACCCTTCAACCCTTCCACCAACTTACCCGCAGCATCCCACCGCTTGCAACCAATAATTTTGGTCATCATTCTTAACCTCACTCCCCAAGATTTCCTCCCCATTATCCCTACGCCATTCCCAGAAGAACTTGAATTGGATATTGGGGGAATTCGCCAATAAGTGGGGAAATAAATTGGAACCTACCCCCAAAGCTGACTACAAACAAATTTGTATTTGTACCGCTTTTTAGGACAAATATTGAAAATTTTCCAAACATTCAAATCCAATCAAATCCCATCAAATGGGATTTTTCCACCTAGACTGCCCTATACTTAATCAAGTTCCCGAGGGCGAACACCACTCCAAGCCTGTGGAGCTACGCAGAGGGAAGTGGTGGTGAAACTGAAACGTGTGGCCTTTAAGACGATTTGGCCTCTCTAGGCAGGCCTGGTATAAAAGCAGGTGGAATTATACGACACGTAAATACTATTGTGCAGTCAATAGTATCCACAAAACACGAAAAACCAGTAGTGCGTGAATTTTTAAATATATTTTGCTTCTTGGGATAACCAAAATTATATGCCTACTCTTGTACAACCGTTTACTTGTCATAATCCGAACTTTTTTTCTGATAGAAATACAGAATTAACGATTCCTTTGCAAAAATGTTGAAAACATCTAAATATATATACATGAAAAAGTGCACAATATATTGAAGATAACCATTCGTTGAATAATGGCACATTATCTTCGTAACTGAAAGTTAAATTTGAAAGAAGTTAAGAACTAAACATTATATAATGAACATTCTTTGCATAAAATTTGCATACGAATGCGTATAGAAATTCAATACTATCCTCTGACAAAATTTACCTGGAAAAAATGTCTTTAGTTCATATTCAAGTAAAGCATTCTCGCAATTAACTGTAACGAAAGTCGTGCTCAAAATATAGAGGTGAGCCATATCAGAAAACACACATCGACATCTTATATTAAAAATAACATTATATATTTGCATGTTCCGTATTATGTATTTTCATATTTCTTTTTTAAAAAGTTGAAAATTATTGCAATGTAAGAAAAACTTCATTCAGATAAATTTCATTAAAAAATAATGTTACGTTCGTTTTGAATGAAACTTATATCTATTAATTTTCTCTTCGTTTATTATTGTTGCAGGTTATGACGACGCCATATTGCGGGAAAGATGATGTGACTATTAAAATAATTGGACAGTTTGGCCTTACACAATCGGAAATGCCAGATAAATTGATGTTGAAGTCTATCACTGTAGTTTCCAAAAATGTAGAAGTTTCTTCAATTTCGCATACGACGAGCAATATATCCAATGCATCGCTTCGTTACAAAATAATAAAATCACTTGAAATGTGAAGAAAAAAATTAAATATACAAATTGGCTTGAATTTTCTTGTAATATAATTTACTCAAGTCGGTTCCGTCTCGTTTTCCCGGGAGCATTACTCGGTTTGTCTCGTCAAATTCTTCCTCGTCCCATCTCGTCCTTACTCTTTTTTTTCTCGGATTTTCCGAGAAATGCGACAGATGTGCGCTAGCAGAGCGGACAGCTCGCGGGAGCGTTCTTTTGCCACTCTAACGCGCTAATGCTAATAAGCGTTCTTTAATGAATAGCTAAAGTCAAAATATGGTTAAATATTATACTTTTTTGTTGATTACTGATTAATTTGATATCAAACACGACTATGTTTCGATTGTTTCAAAGATTGAACTTCACTCTATTATTATGTCATTTGGTTTTTATTAAACATTTATTTTGCCAATTATAAAAATATAATATATGAAACAGGTAAAAAGATAGGTATATTTTCAAGTGATTTCGAGTTTGAAGATTTTAACACTAAGTTAATTTTTTATAATTCAAAGTATATTTTGATAATTTTGTAGCACCTAATTTCTACGGTTGGTAAATAAAATATATTTGTTGGGGCATTTACAAAATCGAAAGTGTGCACCTCCTTAAATCGCTTTGACTACTACATATTTTTTAAATTGTATGAAATTGGAATGTGTAAAAAGTATTAAATCAGTCAGTAATAATACTCAGAAGCTCATATGATCATCACACAGTTGATTTTATAATTGACCCCTACGCCATTCATGTATCTATATTTGTTTATTCAGGTATGTATATTTGAATATTCATGTATATAAAAATTTGTATAATTCAAAAACGCAGTAACACTGAAAATTTTCTTTTCGGGTCCCTCATAACGTATATATCTTACAGTTGGGCTTCGACAGAATAAAGTAAAAAAATTTGTTAATCGCAGAGTTTTGGAAAAATCGCGAATGTTACTTTTGTTTCTTAATCTGCATAATATGCCCAATTTTTAAAATTGGCAGGTGTTTTATTTGAGTTCATATGGGTAACATTAATTTTTTTGTATGGAGTTCTGGAAATGAAAAAAATATAAAAGCTCTAAAAATTACGAATATTTTTTTTTTCATAGAAAAACTTTTGCATAATTAAAATTTACTTCCAAAGAAATTGAAAAGATCAGATCGTTACAAATGACGAGTTGATATAAAAAAATTCAGCAACTCGTTCTTTTTTAATGATCTGATCTTTTCAATTGCTTTTGAAGTACATTTTGAACGTAAGAAAGTTATGCTATGCTTGAAAAAATTATTTGCAGAGCTCCTACACTTTTTTCATTTTCAGGTCCGTGAGAAAAAATTGTGGAAATGAGGCATATTATACAGATTAAGAAACAAAAATCACATTCACGATTATACCAAGACTGCAATAAAAAATTCTTGACTCTCATTTCGGCTTCGCCCAATTGCAAGATATTGGTCGAGTCATTTTGAATCTTATAGACATTATGAGGTACCCAAAAAGAAACTTTTCAATGCAACGGTGTTTTCAAGTTATAAGTTTTTAGAAGTTACAGTACATTTTTACATTACAAATATGAAATTATGTAGATTTTTTTGGCGCTGCCGAAATAAAAAATTTTATAGCTGCAACAGCGACACGTAATTTTTTAGACAAACATCATCATCCAATGATGAATTTTCAATTCAACTTACGTCATGTTTATCAGTTAAAGTAGATTATAGAATCGTGTTTATACAAAAATAAATAATTAGGAAATCAAAGGTGAAGGCTCCGGCCGAACAGTGACTCACATGCACATCGTTGTATGGAAATTATTGCAGTTCTCGTACTTTCTGCAGTATTTTCTCTAATGAGATTAATAAGGTTCTCTAAAAGTTAGCCACGAATTCAGACACAACAGAGGCTCTGCTGATTCAGCATTCAACTGATTTCTATGCTTGCGAATTACTAAGAAAGTACGGGAAAACAGTCTTTCTGCTGGAACTGATGTCGCTGGAGTGCTAAGGAAATCCTTTGCCATACGGGCTAAATTGGGATAAAGCTGCTCATGAACTTTCCACCAGTTCAACACATCTTCTTTATACGCAGCACGGCCTGTCGATAAATAATCCTCAAGTTCTTGCCTCCAGTTTGAATTGGAATCATCCACATCAGCATTATCTCGAGAAAGTGTGGATGTCGATGATCGAAAAAGAGTGCGCATAGAGATCATCACGTTATCCCCGTCCGCGATGTCGGTTGTATCACTGACCTTGTTGCTGTCGTCAACTGCTCTACGTTCTCTTGTGCTGTAATAGCGCTCTTTGTAATTTTTTTCAAACTTCTTCACAGTGAACTCCTCTATTTTCTTTTCCCAAGAAGTTAATCGAAATGTTTCGACTTTGTGTCGGGGATCCAGAATTAAGACGATGCAGTATATCCAGTTCGTCTTTCGGTAGTGTTCTAGAATTTTTTCCACTGCTGCCTCCAACGCCTCAGCTAAAATTTCATCTACCGAAGTCCTCTCATATTTGTCTTTGTTGCGTGAATTCAACACATCAGACTCTAATTTGTCCAATAACAAATTGAAGGCAATTATTACTGAAGGGAGAGTGACGTATTTGTCTCCACCGAGATAAGTTGAGACAAATTCAAAGTTACGCAAGTATTTTCGTACTTCAATTAATAATTCCCACTCACTTTTACTCAGTGCTAAATGCTTGAAATTGCTGTTGCACGAGCACAGAAGATCAATTGGCTTCTGCATACGAGTTGCAGTGTGGATCATTTTGCACGTAGAGTGCCACCTCGTGCACACGTCACATATGGTTGCGGTTGCTTCCACCTTGTAGGAATCACAACAACTTTTCAGTCTATTATTGAGTTGCTCGGATCGTCTAATTTTTTTGAAGAGTGTTCGGAGTTTATCAATAACCGTTTTTGGATTTGCAGTTTCCACCGACACATCATCGCTGTCACTCATCGGGTTATCATCCTCAGCCTCCAGGTCTAGAGCTTCCTCGTCTTCAGTATTCAGCAAGTTCTCTTGCTTTTCATCGGCATAAAGAGGCTGCAGCAAAGACTGTACACCCAAATTGAAAATGTGAGCTAAGCACCGAAAATTATTGTCCTCTGTATCGAGTAAATGATCCTGAACCGAATCCAGCAACTTCTGCAGTTCATGCATGAAAGTTGTGTTGGATGCAGTGTTGCCCACAGTGATTCCTTGGATTTTCGCGCACAACTCGTATTCTTCTAACGCCGTGTAGAAAAGATGTGCGATGTCTTTTCCCGTTTGCTTTCCATGAGAGGGAAGAAAATGTAAGGCAAAGGAATGCAATTTCCAATCATAGTCAATAAAATGGGCAGTAATTCCATAATAAGATTTATTACCTATTGATGTCCATACATCAATAGTAAAAGAGATTTTGGACTTTACTGCTCTAAGAATTCCCTTCAATGCACGTTTCATTTCACGATACCGTTTGATAACTTTTTCTCGCATCGCAGTCCTTTTGTATAAAATCGCTTCTTCATTTAAATAGGAAAACATTTTCTGGGTAGCCTCATCCTCAAAAAAAGAAAATGGTGAATATTTTAATGCTAGCCATTCCACCATCAAACTCTCAAATTCTTCTTGTACGGAGTCAAATTTGGATATTGTAAATTTCTGAAAACAAAAGTTGAATTTCTGAATTTACATTTAAAATTAACAAATATTTTTAAAATATCCTAAAGTTTTAAAAATATTTCTTAATATTTCACAAACAGTTGGAATATTTTGCTAACATCTTAAAACATTTCATCAGCTTTCACAGAATTTTCAAGATCTCACATAGATTTTTACATACTTTAAAAGATTTCAAGAGCTTCATAAAGATTTCAAATCATTCAAAAGATTGCAAAAACACTTCAAATATGTTTATTTTTTCAAACCAATAGAACAGATTTCAGAAAGATTTCACAAACATTTGAAATAATTCATAAAGTTTTAAGAATATTTCTTAACATCTCGCAAACTTTTCGAATATTTTGCTAACATCTTAAAACATTTCATCAGCTTTCACAGAAATTTCAAGATCTCACATAGATTTTTACATACTTTAAAAGATTTCAAGAGCTTCACAAAGATTTCCAATCAATTAAAAAATTGCAAAAATACTTCAAATATGTTTATTTTTCCAAATCAATAGAACAGGTTTCGGAAAGATTTCACAAACATTCGAAATAATTCATAAAGTTTTTTAAATATTTCTTAATATTTCACAAACATTTGGAATATTTTGCTAAAATTGTAAAAGATTTCATAAGATTTCACAGAAAGGACCCCGCACAAAATACCAAGAGAAAAACGTTCAGTCGTTTGAGCTAAAACCAGCTGGAATGTATTCTTTAAGGTGTCCCGAATAAAAGTTCTGATGTGCACTAGGTCCCAAAAGTCCTTAGGTTTCGAGTTACAGGCACTTGAAGGTTATAAAATGACGATCTTTATATTATATGATTTTCAACTTTCTAAGCGCTATACTGACTTAATATCGTGATTTCAGACTAAGTGATCAGAACAAGAGTTCTAGGAATGTAAGTAAGGTACCTTGTGATGGCCTTGTCTGTCTCATTGACCCGTATTGTGAAGGACATTTGAAGGTCAACTCATTTCTTTTTCAATGGAACCCATTTTTTACTTTTTATTTTAAAAAAACAACTTTTTTCAATAGAATGTAAGTAAGGTTCCTTTTGATGACCTTATCTGTGACCTTGATCCTCATTCTGAAGGTCATTTGAAGGTCGACTTTTTTCAAGAAATCCATTTTCTCACTTTTCATTCTTAAAAAACGCGACTAAAAGTTAAACAGTTATAAAAATAAAATAACATCCAAGTCATGACCTGCAAAACCTTATCTAGGTAAAGAATTTCGACTTTGAACTTCCATTTATCAGTTAATCGGTATTTTCAGTAAATTTTATTTCAGTAAAATCCATTACATTTTTTATTTTATTTGGATTTTTATTTTGTTACATACATGCTGGATAATGCATCTAATACTAATGTTATCGTACTTGCATTCATAATAATTATACAGGACATTTGCTAAAAAAGTACAAGTAAATTGTTTTTCGTTAGAACATAATAATATATGTAACCATTCTTTTCAAAAATGGCTAATCGAATAACTTGTTATGTCTGTGGTAACGCCTTTTTACCCAGGGTATTTTTTTAGAATGAAAAGTGAGAAAATTGATTTCTTGAAAAAAAGTTGACCTTCAAAAGGCCTTCAGAATGCGGGTCAAAGTCACAGATAAGGTCATCAAAAGGTACCTTACTTACATTCCTAGAACTCTTGTTCTGATCACTTAGCCTGAAATTACGATATTAAGTCAGTATAGCGCTCAGAAAGTTGAAAATCATATAATATAAAGTTCGACATTTTATAACCTTCAAGTGCCTGTAACTCGAAACCTAAGGACTTTTGGGACCTAGTGCACATCAGAACTTTTATTCGGGACACATTAAAGAATACATTCCAGCTGGTTTAAGCTCAAACGACTGAACGTTTTTTTCTTGGTATTTTGTGCGGGGTCCTTTCAAGATCTCACAGAGATTTTCACATACTTTAAAAGATTTCAAGAGCTTCACAAAGATTACAAATCATTTACAAGATTGCACAAACAATTCAAATATTTTCATTTCTTCAAATCAATAGAACAGATTTCAGAAAGATTTCACAAATATTCGAACTAATTCATAAAATTTTTTAAATATTTCTTAAGATTTCACAAACATTTGAAATATTTTGCTAAAATTGTAAAAGATTTCATAAGATTTCACAGAAATTTCAAGATTTCACAGAGATTTTTACATACTTTAAAAGATTTCAAGAGCTTCACAAAGATTTCTTATCATTTTCAAGATTGCACAAACAATTCGAATATTTTCATTTCTTCAAATCAGTAGAACAGATTTCAGAAAGATTCCACAAATATTCGAAATAATTCATAAAGTTTTTAAAATATTTCTTAAGATTTCACAAACATTTGGAATATTTTGCTAAAATTGTAAAGGATTCCAAAAGATTTCACAGAAATTTCAAGATCTCACATAGATTTTTACATACTTTAAAACACTTCAAGGAATTTGCAAAGATTTCAAATCAGTTAAAAGATTGAAAAAACACTTCAAACACGTTTACTTTTTTAAATCAATAGAACAGATTTCAGAAAGATTTCACAAACATTCGAAATAATTCATGAAGTTTTAAGAATATTTCTTAACATCTCGCAAAGATTTCGAATATTTTGCTAACATCTAAGAAAATTTCATCAGCTTTCACAGAAATTTCAAGATTTCACAGAGATTTTCACATACTTTAAAAGATTTCAAGAGCTTCACAAAGATTACAAATCATTTACAAGATTGCACAAACAATTCAAATATTTTCATTTCTTCAAATCAATAGAACAGATTTCAGAAAGATTTCACAAATATTCGAAATAATTCATAAAGTTTTAAAAATATTTCTCAACATTTCACACACATTTCGAATATTTTGCTGACATCTTAAAAAATTGCATAAGATTCCACAGAAACTTCAAGATCTCACAGAGAATTTTACATACTTTAAAAGATGTCAAGAAATTCACAAAGATTTCAAATCATTTCAAAGATTGCACAAAAAGTTCAAACATTTTCATTTTTTCACATCAATAGAACAGATTATTATTATTAAAAAAATTATTATTCAAAAATTTTTCTTAACATTTCACAAACATTCGGAATATTTTGCTAAAATTGTAAAGGATTCCAAAGATTTCACAGAAATTTCAAGATCTCACATAGATTTTTACATACTTTGGAACACTTCAAGGAATTCGCAAAGATTTTAAACGGAAAAAATTTGTACTTGAGAAATTACAGAATTAGTTCCGATGTGGCGGATATGAGAAAAAATCCGTAATAATTACAGACCTACGTTATTTTAAATCCTAAAGAACTTTTTCTATGAGAATTAAATATAATGCAGGAAGAATTCTTAAATAGGACAGTAATTTTAGCAACAGGAAGCTTTAAAATTTGCAAAACTAAAGTCCGTTAAAAACAAAGTGGAGGACTGGATATTTCACAGAACGCTTCTCGAATCAAAAAAACGGCAGATTTCTGTGATTTCTACATCACCGCGCCGTCGTTTCCAACACGGAAAAAATTCCTATTTATATACTACTACTTTGTATATTAGAAGGAAGGAAGCAAGGACGGACGGAGGACACACACGAGAGACACATTCTTAACTTATTGTACGCACACAAACATAATATGATTCTATAGCCTAACCTAACGTATATATATATATAAAAGGTATAGTGCACGCAACGCACTTCCCTAACGCAGAATATCGCACGCTGAGGATATGTGGCCGAAGTGGTCCTTATATACTAACCAAGAAAATTCTCACCGCTTGTGAGAAACGACCAGTGCCGGACCCAAAATTTTTGGTCAACATTTTTGGTCAAAAATATTTGAACATAGTATTAAATATTTGATGTCGAAATGTTGTATGTTTTACCATATCGCTCAAAACAAAACATACAAAAATTATAAGAAAATGTTGAAAAAATGTATGGGTAAAAATTCCAACATATATGCGTAGATTAAAAATAGTGTAGCAATGACTGAAGTAAATAATAATATGAATAAAAAGTAAAACTTGGAAAAAAACTTCTAATTAAAAATTTGCCAGAACAAATATATACTTTGATGTTCAAAAAAATATGAAAACAATGTTGGGAAAAATTTATTTTTTCGACCTTCTGAATTTTCAATTTTTTACCTCAAAACGAATAATTTTAAAATGTGGTAGCCGCTAGACCGGTAAATGTCCAGGATTTTTTTAAACCCGGCAAATTTAGTAGTTAAACAAGTGTAAACGTTCGATTGAAACTTTGTAAACTATTTTAAATTTTTAAATAATTTAAAGTGAATAGACTCATAATTAAACTCTTTTATTTAATTTCAAATTATACGCGTTCAAATATTGTTTCAGTTTTAAATATTCCATTTTTAACCCATTGCGAATTGAAATTTTTTAATTAAAAAAGGCATTTTCAAAATATCTAGCAGTATTGGGTTGTTTATTCAAAATAAGCAATGACATCTAAATCAAATATTCAAAATTAAACAATTTGAAAGTGAATTGTTTCAAATATAAAGTCTTAAATCGTTGAGTGCAAAGTTTAACCTTTTAAGGTAAGAATTTTAATTGTTTCATTTTGTTGAATTTTGAAACTGCAAGTGAAATTTTTAATTTATAAATAACAACTGACCAATTATTTATTGCAAACGACTTCAAATTAAAAATTAAATTTTAAACCATCAATTGAAAAATGTTTAATTTTTAATGTTTCTAATCAAAATTGTCATCAAAATTATATAATTTTCAAAATTTAAAAATGTATTGATTCATTCTTCCATTTAGGGCATGGAAAATAGAAACGTGGATTTATATGTCATTTCATTTAAAATTATTCCATTGAATAATATTGAGAGCTTCCTTTTTATACGCATAAAGTATTCAGCGTTTAAATGAAAACAATTTTAAGCTTCAATGCCAATAGTTTATAGTTCAAAACTCAGGACGATAATACGATCAGGAATTTACTAGAAAAAATCGAAAAAATCTTTCACTTTTATTCTGGCATCAGTAGACAGATTGATTACCTGCTCCTGGTTTTTGTTAGTAAATTTCGAAGATTTCACAGCTTCTGATTGGTTAGTAATCAATCGACCTCGATCAAGTCGTCACGCGCTTTTACCATTGAATCGTATAACTTTATAATAATAATTCCACGCAGAAAATGAAAATTTCTACCTAAATTTGTGACCACATATTTCCCAGATCTGCTCAGGAATTTCCATTATTTTCCCATATTTTTCAAGATACACAAGAATCCAGGCAAATGCCCGGATTTCCCGGGTTGCTAGACACCCTGATTTTATAATTCCGAATTTGACACTTTTTAAATTTGAAATTATAAACTTAAAAAATTGAATTCTTTTAAAAGATTATTTAACAGTTAGTAATTGTATAGCAGGATCCATTTTTAATGTAAAATATATTTTTTTCTATAGTAATCCCAGGTGGAAATATTATATATATGTAGTTCATATATAGTGTGAAGTATTATATATAATATTCCTTTGTTTTATAAATTTTTTATATAAAACAAATGAATATTATATATAATACTTCACACTATATATAAACTATATATAATATTTCCGCCTGGGATGGACTTGTAAAAAAAATATATTTGTCTTGAATAAAAGAAAATTCAGTTTACAGATTAAGACAACAATCATTATTATTTTACTTGAACTGAAATATAATTTCCAGTTTCGAAAATATTTTTAATACAAGAAATTTAATTTTTGGGAATTGGAAATGATTTTTAGAAAGTAGCGTATCAAGACACTGAATTTAAAAATCAGTTAAAACCAATTCCTCTACTTTCCAAAAGGTTTAAGATATGAAATAAAACAAATTTTGTATGGAAAACTCTTGTTAATACATTTATAAAAATAGGTACTTAAACCTATTGAATAAATAATACTGGAAAAATCCACTATATGCGCGCACTAATTAACCTTTCTGTAGAGAAAAAAAACTAGGTTTATTCTCCAGGAAGGTGAAGGATACATTCTTCTATAGATTTCACAGAAAATCTTATTTGATTCGAGAACATTGTATATGATTTAAAGAAGTTCCTCTAATTATAGCGAAAAATATTCCAGTAAATTAAATATAAATGTCACAAGTGTTTTGAATTTACATAAAATTATAACGAAAAGCAGATTACTTTTTACATTCACAAAGTAAGACTTGCTACGTGCAACATAATCCGAAACCTGACTTTCAAGATTTTCATAACATTTCATTCATTGAGTATTATATTCATTTATTTAACCCTCGGTCCCATGTCTGGGTCAAATTGACCCATACATCAACTTTAATTGTGTATATAACGTACACCTGAATTTTCAGCTTAATATTATGAAAATTAAAAAAGTTATGAACTTTTCAGTAAAAAATTTTGTTCAACAATTTTTTTTTCGGGAATTTTTTTTATGTGCAATTAATTATAAAATTATTTTTTGAATATACCATTGCATTTTACATTAGTTATAGTATATCTGTGAATTTTTTCAATTCAATCGGACGTATTGGTATAAAATGGTACGCGATCAAAAAGTGCGTGGGTCAAATTGACCCAGTGTAGGGATCTCGATCGAAAAAATAGGTGGTGGAAGCGAAGGTTTATATTATAGTATATCACTTTAGTGACTTTTCTTTCAAAAAAATTAAAACAAAGATTCTAAGGGTTAACGACATTATTAAATTCAGATCTACACCAATTTCCTATTTTTTTTTAAACCACTGAATTCAATGGATTTTATTTAAATTTTCAATTTTTTAAATTCAATTTGAAGGTTTTTGAATTCACCTCAAATTCTATGAATTTTATCAGATTTTTATTCACTAATTCTATGTGAGTTTCTAATATTTTTCGGGATGAATAACTCTGAAGAAGAAAAATAGAAAAAATCTGGGATATATAGCTTATTTAAATATTAAAACAGCTCCTGATATAATAATCCTGTCAATTGTATTAACATTTTACTGAAATTGTGTAAGTCTACTCCTTCCAAAACTACTTCCATACACTACTGAAAAAATTAAGTCTGACTACTATGCGATAACTTTATTTTTATTGCATCAGTAAAATTGTTTATTTTGTGCTGTAAAGGTTGAAAACAATTTAAATAAATTATTTAAAACGTTCAAGCATTTTCAAGTTTCGACGATGTCAAAATAACGAACTATTATACATTTTTGGTTTTAGGAAGTCACCTCATTTACAGAACTCATTAATGAAGCACTTTTCTCAGTAAATTTTTAATTAATGAGATTTTTTGTCAAGAAAATTGAATTTAAAAATATTTTAAATTTCGATACAACGCTATGTTGAATAACGAGAGTTAGCTTCGTTACCAAAGTCGTACACAATTTTAAAACCTCACGTGAGCAATTGTTTATCAATTTTCAAAGTAATTAGTTTAAGATATAAAAAAAAACTGGGACCAATGCGAAATGTACATGGTGATTCCATTGATTTTCTGTTTTTGTAATTTTGATTATTGATTATTTATTGAATCTCGCTGATGCTATGCCAGGAAGCACATCAGTGACACACACTGACGCAACGCTACTGTCGGATCGCAACTGTGTTTGCGACACACACATGTGCAGCGCGCCGCCACGTCCATGTATTCCAAAACATAGTAGA
>CAKNXH010000413.1:0-31049 GCA_932178445.1 Andricus quercusramuli
CATATGTTCTGAAAAGCATATTTGTTAAGTGATTCGAAAGTAGGCTGAGCACATTGCTCACAAATTTTTGCAGTGTGCTCCTTACACATAGGTTTTTCGCATTTCAAGAATTTATAAACACGACCAATTTTCGCACGCGTAAGCTTTTTGATGAAGTAGCTGCAAAAAATAGATAATTTTCATTGATATTTTGAATAAAAGAATATCATAGCGTGGTGAGGTGCACGTTAGTGTAAATAAGTCAGCAGATTCAAAACGTACGCTGGGAGACCTAATCGTCACGTACGCGTAACACACACAAACAATACACTCAGACACAAATTAGACATTTTACTTTCAACATAAGCTATGAACATTACAAATATACAAATAAAATAACATTTACTTACATTCAGATTTTTCTGTAATATCTGGATTTTGTAACACCATATACACACTGGGTGAAAAATACCCGAAGAGAAAGTTTCGAAGTGCGTCCTTCGGCAGTTTTCGAGACTCTGAAGCTGGCAAGGAAGCTCTGCGTAGTACTGGCCCATAACTTCTTTCCCCACCTGGGTATAGACCCACACTTCTTCTTGTTTCGAAATAACAGATCTTGCCAAATCGCGCCGGGTTAGCGTAACCCAGTGTGTATACCAAGGGTTGAATTCGTTACCCTACTTTCGCCAACCCTCTCTCCAATATCCCTCTGACCAACCGTAATTTTCGACAAGACACACTCCCACCCTTACATTAGTTTCGTTGTTTATGGGGAACCCATAATTAGTGCGAACGAAACGTGAATTCTGTTCTTATACACTGAAACCTGGAATTAAGAACGGTTAGTTCCATGTGTTACGAGAACACGGGCCCTGAAAGCTAGGGGGTCCCCAAAGCTTGAAGTCATAGAAAAAATTTTTAACAGAGGAATGAACCCTGGGAAAATATTGAAAATTTGGCTTGCACACGCTTTTCCATTGGCTCCTACTTCGATGACTTCCTTTTTTTTTATTTTATTTTTTTTATTTATTTTTTTTTATTTATTCTTTTTTTTTAGAAGCCAGTCTCTGGTTACCGCAGTTCACGCAATGCTCTCATGCTGTTCCTCACGGACTCATAGGACATCTATTTAAGGGTTATTGGAAATCCAGTGTTCTTAATTTGAGGTTCAAGAGTATTTTAAATTGTAGATTACAGTCGAGAATTTTTTAGTAGGAGTAAATGTTTTAATTCTGTTTTTTGCTTTTCAGAATGGCTCATTAAAGATTTTCTTTTGTGGAAAACAATGTTGATTATCGTTTACAATGTCGAAATGCACTGACATAAGGCGCATAACGTCCGGTGCGTAATCTGTTTAGCGAATCGAGCCGAGGATTAATAATAATCATGGTCGTCGAAAGAGTCCGACGTGGCGCGGAATCTTATTTAAAAATAATTGCGACGCACCCGCTTGCGATGATTTCCTGTGCTTGATTACGGCTAATTATTTGAAATTTACAAGTATAATGGTGTACTTAAACGGTGACTACGTAACAAGCGTAACAGAAGCCAGAGAAACCAGAGAGGTACGTGTCGCGTACGTACCCAGCAAAAACGGAAGAAAAACGTCTCTGCCGGCGCTTTGAAATCACTTTTTATCAACTTTATGAAAGTACGAGTTGATAATTTCATCCAAAGAAGGCATATTCGAAAACAATCTACATAAATTATATACATCACAATTTTAACATTATAAATACACATTTTTTGTTTTGGAAAAAATAATCAATTGTATTTATTTATTATAAGATTGTTAATGTGTGTACTTTATTTACTTTAAAATATTATTGCAAAGATACAGGAATATTAAATATAATCAGGCTTTGGATTTGCACATCATTTTTTGAAGTTTGAATGAAGACGTAGAAATCAATACTTAATTAAGGAAATCAATTATAGAGGTAAATTAGATTTTCGAAGTAGCAAATCTAGCGGAGTTTCACATTTGTGAAACTTTAATAACTTAGAGTAGTTTATTTCTCGCGATGAAGAAGACATTTTTTTCATTTTTCATCAATTTTACTTCTAGTGAGCAAATATTTCTTTGGTAGAGAAGAACTAATCGTTATTCAAAAACTTGGAATTTAGATTTTGTTCATGAGTCGAGGAAGATACAGGAATAAATAAAAAGTTTTCCTCTCTATCAATAAATAATCAAAATCTATATGAAAATGAATTCCAAGGGTTTCTGGAATATTGGCTTTTTTTATTAATAAATTATGAATGAAGCCGTTTATTTTCTTTAGAAACGACCATATATTTAATAACTATGGTACAGTTGATTTCAATTTTTTTTAACAACGAAAGAAAAGTTTATTCATGTTAAAAAGAAGGTTTATTCAAGTTAGAAAGAAACTTATATCAAAAACTATGCTCATAGTATGACATAAGATTACGGGCCAAGGATTTTTTGTTCTATGTTGTAGTATATCCAGGTGGCCGCAAAACTTCATTTTAAAAATTTCGCCAAATAGATAAATTATAAAAAAAAAACAATTGATTTTTTAACAAATAGTTTCATCCGCCGACCATCCAACCAAATAATTAAATTTTCAACCAAATTGTTCTATTTTTATTCGAAAAAGAATCAAATTCAACACAAAACAGTTGCATTTTTCACCAAATAATTACATTTTCAAGAGGAAAAGACAATTTTTGTATTCGACCGTTGAAATTTGTACCCAAAAAGATTATTTCTTAACAAAAAATCTCGAAATTCTCTGAAGTAAAAATAACACTATTCATTTGAAAAATTAACCACTTGCTCGAAAATTAACTTTTTTGTTGAAAGTTACAAAAGTACAAAATGATTACCATTTTTCGAAAATTATTATCCTTTTTTAAAAATTCATATTTTTAACTGTGAATTTAACTATTTTATTAAAAATGGTTTGTTTGTTTTGCTGGAAATTAATTTTTCTAACTGAAAATGTAACTACTCTATTTTTTGATGAAGAATCATTTTTTCTAGTTAAAACCCTATTTTTTTAGTTAAAAATTCAACAATTTTGGTAGAAAATAAAACTATTTATTTGAGAAATTAAATACTTAGTGGCATATTTTTTTGTTAAAATTTATTTCTTTAAACTAAAAGTGCAACTATTCCATTTTTGGTTGAAAAATTTTTTCTTCAGTTGAAAAATTATCTATATAAGTTGAAAATTCAACTATTTGAGTAGAAGATGTATGTAATTTTCAACCAAATGGTCCAATTTTCATTCAAAAAAGTAAAACGAATTTGGTATTCAACTGTTGAAATTCGAACCCAGAAAGTTTAATTTTCATCAATAAGATAATTTCTCAAGAAAAAGCGCAGTAGTGGAGATATCAATTTAAAAAAAAAACGAATTTTCAACAAAATAGTTATGTTTTCGAATTTTTAACTCAGAAAATTAATTTTCTACCAATGCAGACGATTTTCCAACGACAATAAAATCAGTTTTTAGCTACTTGGTTACTGTAAGAAATAATCGTAGATTTCCCATTCAAAAATATGGAACTTTTTCCATACTTTTGAATATTCCATACCAGTATAGAAATTTGCCGGTGGTTGTTGGAAGATTTTCCATACTTCATGGTAAAACTTCCATACAAGTATGGGAAGTATGGTACTGAGGTATGGGAAAATTTCCAACCTTGTATGGGTTAATTACTTCCAATACATGTATGGGAAGTTTACCACAAATTTTTCTTAGAGTATTCTGTTGAAAATTCGTCTCTTACTGGAAAGTTGAACTATTTGGTTTTTGCTACAACTGCTCGGTTAGAAATTTGTTTTTTGGTGAAAATTCTTCTTTCTGGGTTGAAAATTCATCTTTTTGGTAAAAAATCTGTTTTACATAAAAATTGAACTACTTTCCTGAAAATATTTGAATTTCAAATCGTAGGGATTAAACGCGTTTCATATCAAATTCAATCTGGTATCTACGTTCATTTCGCAAACTACTCCGAGCCAGTTCGCTGATCAATCTCTCTAGCAATTACCCCAGGTGAAGAGCCTCACAGAGTCCTCATGTGAAGCTCCCCACTCGGGCCCATTATTATACAAGGTCTTTCGTTTCAGACACCATTGACTCCACTGACACTCTCCCTAATGCATTTCTTATGAACTATTTTTTGGCAACACTTTTCTGGCTTATACCTCTTTACCTTCCTTCAGGTCCATGCATTTTCTCATGTAAACTCTTGTGTTTTTATGGCTTCTTATGTCTCTTCCAATCAGGGTCTCATTCACACATTCTAACTATTCTCTTCCCAGTCTTCCTCTGGGCACGCTACCATTTACTTTACCTTAATATACTTACTTCCTGAGTAATTCATCTTTCATTCTTTTAACATGCCCCAACCATCTTTACGAATTTCTTTCACATATGTCAAATAGTGTCTCCTCTACGCCACATTCTTGGAGGATTATCTCATTACTCACTTTGTCCATTAGTGTTTTACCGCACACTAAACGCAGGAATTTGATGATAATCTCCTTAAATTTACTCTTATCCTTTTCTATTTCAGAACTTCGATGTTCACCAACATTCGCTGGGATTCTACATGCGAAAATCTTTGCTTTCAAAAGAGTAAATTATATAATGAAAAAAATTGGATAAAAAATGACTACATCTATTAGCCCTCAAAGAGTAGACGAATTCTCTCACTCTCTTCAATCTGTCTCGTACCCAACCCAAACATCATGCCTCTCCAATAATTACGCGCATTGCTTTGTGCAGAGCGTCTCTGCCCCATGTTTGGACATTTTCGATAACGGTTTGAGCTATCAGTGAAATGACCATTCGACGATTCACGAAGAGAGACAGCGGACCTGTGTGAAACGAGCCAAAAGAGCAAATGGGAGAGATGGACATAGAAGATAGTAGGGGGTGGGTTTCAGGGGGAATGGGGTGAAGGGGGTAGAGAATCGGCTACCGCCAATCTGTCGCTGGCTGCATTAGCCCCCCTGCACCCCCAACCCAGGGACCTTTTGAAACGGGTCCGTTTGATGAAGCGCTCTCGCGGTGCGCACGGATACTTTTAAAGTAAATTAGCTTTTTAGTTTTCTGTGCCTAAAACCCGGGGAATATAACATGTATAAAAGAAAAGGGCAGCTCGACCGCGGCCGCCCGGTGCCGAGGGTTCAACTGCCTCAATGGACTGAATGGGGGCTACCGTCAGAATTCCCCATTGCCCCCCCCCCACCCACTCATCCCACGCGAACGTGTATACCTAAGCGTAAGTACATATTCAGCCAAATGGACGTGCCTACCTACGACTGAATGCCCAAAAACAGAAAATCTGTTGCATTCGGCTACAGACGGATGTGTGTAGTTGGAATATGTTGGAGAGCCACGCACCTTCACATGCAAATACATTAATCCCCTTGAAAGACTCGCCTTCATTACAGAAAGTTGACTCTTTGCGAGAACCTTCTTTTTCTTGCTTTTCAAAAGGACGAGTCTCGAATGCGCCCTCAGAGTCTAACTTAGAGGATGTGGTTTTTTTATTCTGGGAGCAAAAATAATGTAATTCTAGATTCCTTTTCATTTAGAATTTTTTTCGGGAAAACTCACATCGCGGGTAATAAAAAACATCAAGTTTTTTAATCGTCTGAAAATCCAAATCTGGATTGATGAATTAGACTGATTCAATTAGTATACAGCAGGGCAGCCACAGACTAATGTACTTGATAGAAGTGGCTAATTTAAGCTAAAAAGCGACTAAAATTAACTAATACTAATCACGCATTTAGGCTTGCGTTCACAACATTCGATGTAAATATATTTTGAATTCGAAGTTGAAAACCAAAGTCACAATTGCTAGAATAAATTTTACAAGCGATGTTTAAACAAATATTGTCATTCATTTTATTACAAGCTAAATAAAGCTTTGACACTTAACTGTCATATATTCTGATGCTTTAGAATTTAGAAGATGACCACTCTCTTAAAATGACCCAGCTAAATCTCACTGATTGACTGGTTCACTGGTCTTCTAGTACCAACAGTTATCAAGTCGTATACGTTTTCGTTCATTAGCCGCTTAGATATGACACTCATCTTTCATCACTTGTGTTCAAAATTTAAAAAAATTATCTACAAAGCAGCTTCTCACTCTCAAAACAGTAAATGAGGACGGGTCTGCAAAATAGTAGGATATATATCATATTGGGCTTAACTGTCGGAAGGCCCGTCATAACGTCAACGTATCGCGTCGCTTTAAGTCAAACCCAAGTAGCCAGAAGCCTCCCCACTTTCGAGCAGCTAAGTCGCTCACTGGTTGAACCAGTCAAAGAACAAAAATCACTGGTTCACCAAGGTTAATTCATAATACTTATACAATCAGTGAAAAATTCCCTGGTTCAATTTAGAAGACCAGAAGTTCATAAATTAAAATAATTTTATTTTCAATTTCGCAGACTTGCATGCCTCAAATGCATCCAACGCAGGTTAAATAGGGAGACATCTCACGAAAATAGCAGAATAATATAATATATTCCTTTCAATAAAATGAATGTAGATACAATATTTAATTAATTGTGAAAAACTTTAAATTCCTAACTTTAGAAGTGAAGATATTGCAATATAAACAGAACAGATGAATTTTCACGCCAAAAGATGAAGTCTCAACCAAAAAGTTGAATTTTTCACTAAAAAAAGATTGATTTTCAACCAAAAATCAAATAGTTGAATTTCCAGTTAGAAGCGTTAATTTAACAAAAAAGAATTCTTAATAAAATTGTTAATTTCTCAAACGAAGAGATGGAATTTCGAAAATTATGGATTTCCTACCCAAAAAATTCGTTTCTAACAAAGTAGTTCAACATTCAATCAAGTAGTTAACTTTTAAATGAAAAAAAGAGTTTTTGGAAAAACTGTATATAATAGTAAATATTTAAAAAATAGATCACTGATCATCAGCGAAAGAATTGCATTTTCAAGCAAAAATTACATTGCTACCAAAAGAGAGGAATTTTCAATGAAATGAATGAATTTTCATCCAAAAATTTAAATTTTTAACCATTCAAATAAATTTTCTAGCAAAAATACGTATTTTGAATAAAGTGCGTGAATTTTCAACCACATAGTTGAATTTTCAACCAATGAGATTTTTTTTAGCGATGAAACGAATTTTCAACTGAATAATTGAAATTTATGCTGGAAAAGAAGAGATAAATTTTCAATAGAAAATGTAATGGTTAGGTTTTCAGTTAGAGAAATTGATTTTCAATAAAATAGTAACTCAAAGAATAATTTTGAATAGAATATTTGAATTCTCAACCAAAAGAAGTAAATGATTGCCGACCAAACAATTGCATTTCTAACCGAAAAATATGACATTTTTGAGAGTTGAATTTTCAACAAAAATGTAGATTTTCGGCCAAGAAAGCTTAATTTTTAACTAGCTGAATTATCAACCAAAACAGATGAATTTTCGCAAGAACAGCAAAATCAAATTTCAACCAAGCAGTTCCATTTAGAACTATATAGTTGCACTTGAAACAGAACAGGCAAATTTTTAACAAAAAAGATTAAACTACAAATTTTGTGCATTTTCCACCAAACAGTTGAATTTTCATAAGAAAAAGTTAATTTTCAATCAATAAAAGATGACTTTTGCATCCAAAAAGAGATATGTTGAAAAAAAATTGAATTTTTCATATAAAAAATAAGACTGTTTTTCAAAATAGTCAAGTTTTAAAATAATCTGATTTCGAAATGAATAATAAAATGTTTAAGCAAAAAAGATGACTTAGGAACCAAAAATGTAATGGTAGACTTTTCAAAAACAAAAGAAATAACTTTCTACAAAAGTAGTTGGACTTCGAAAAAGGATGAGAAAATTCTTGAAAATAGATGAAAGAAGAACAATTCCTTGAAACGGGGAAACTTAAATTCTGGTTTAAATTCTGTTTATGGCCTTACTATTTTTTCTGGTTAAAGTAATCAGAATTCTGATTATTTTAATCAGAATTTCTGGTAAATTTGAACGGAATTCAGGTTAATTCAATCATAACTCTGGTTAGTCTATAACCAGAAAAAATATTAAGGGCATATTTTACCAGGATTAATCACGGAGAAAAGTGAGCCTGCTAAAGTCACAAAATTTTCCGTAATTTTACAAATCTACGGATACTTTCTGTAAAATCTACAGAATTTTGGATTGAATTTCACAATTTGAAGATATCAATTTGACAGAAAACTTTAGTAAGTGTCACAGAAAGTAAACGTAAAATAAAATAACTGAAAATTATGTAAACTCCGCAGAATATTCGGTAATCTTTACAGAAAATTTATGCTGTCCCTATTTTTAATGAAAATTCTCTAAGTGGAGGAGAATATTTTTTTTTCGCATGATGGATTACAGTGACTATGAAGTGGTCTTTCCCTGAAAAAGTGACTCAAGTTACTTTTTCTTAAGAAAGTCACTAAAAAGTGGCAGCCCTGGTACTAAGTGAAACAGAGAATGACTCTCATTTTTGTACTACATTTGTAATCTAAGAATCATGATTAATAAATCAAATCTTACAAAGACAGAAATTTGGAATTCGTTAATTTCCGCAGAATCCTACAGAAAGGCGGCGCCTTTGAAGTTTGTAGAGGAAATCGGTCGGTTTAGTCCAGATCTTATTATGACGCTCATTTATCGACTCGTAGCCATCGAGCGATAAATAATCAAACCAGAAGATTACAAAAAGTTTAAAGGCAAATACTGCAGGACTCCCTGCAAGGCGACCCCCAATGACCTTCTAGCAGACTTCGCGGGGGGTCTTCTAACGAGCCATGCAATTAACATTTTTATTAGGCGGTTTCTCCGCATCTCCCTGATCCATATTTGTACCAACCATCAACTGACATCTTCACAAAAATTGCTCCTGATTTAGAATTTCTAATAATTTCCGTATCTATCATGTTCTGATAATCATTCTTCTATGTTCTACTTCCAAGTCTGAAATTATTTATTTAAAAGCTTCGTTTGTTATACGTTAAGATTGATCATTCTTGAAAGCTCATATTTTTCTTTGTTCAGCACGTTTGCAGGACATTAACAACTTTCGAAAGCAGATTAATCTTTTATTGCCACCAATACCTGTGATTGAGGCTTTCTTTTTTTCAAGTGAGATTATCTTCCGGTGTAGATGATTCCAGTCATTATCTTCCGGGTTATTTTCATAGTATGGTCGCCAATCTAGTATCGGTTCAATAGCAAGGTAGACACGTTATGTGTTATGTTGCTTTTCAATTGTATGATCGAAGGCACAAAACAAACAAGAATTACTATAAGATTGGTTTTCGCGTAGGACGCGAATACTCAAGATATACAGGGTGTCTTCATATTTTGAAAATCCATTTTTGATCAAAAACATTTAAAACAAGATAAATTTTTTATCCTTTCTGATTATCTATTGATGATTGCTGATTAGCATCTTAGGGGTAGTCCATAATGATGAACGTTTCTGAATTTTATGCAGTTCCATAACATAAGAATCTCAATCACATTGTTACTTTTATGAATTTCATACAGTTCGGAAACATAAGGCGATGAATCGTATTGTTACTTTTTTATGAATTTCCTACAGTTCTGAAACATAAGATGCTCAATCCCATTCTCATTTGGTCCTGAATTTGATGCAGTTGTAAAAAATAAGACAATCACTCATGTTGTTGCTTTTTTATGAATATCATAAAGTTCTAAAACATGAGACGCTCAATCACATTGTTACTTGTTCATGAATTTCATAAAGTTCTAAAACATAAAACGATCACTCACATTGTCATTTGTTTATAAATGTCATGCAGTTCTAAAACATAAGAATTTGGTACTGAATTTCATGCAGTTCTAAAACATAAAACTATCACTTACATGGTCATTTGTTTCTGAATTGCATGCAGTTCTAAAACATGAGACGATAACTCACATTATTATTTGGCTTTTAATTGTATGCAGTTATAAAAAATAAGACGATCAATCACTTTGTTACTTGCTTATGAATTATATACAGTTCTAAAACATAAAACAGTCGATCACATTGTTACTTGTCCATGAATTTCAGGCAGTTCTAAAACATAAAACGATCACTCACATTGTCATTTGTTTCTGAATTTCATGCAGTCCTTACACATAAGACGATCCCTCACATTGTCATTTGTTTCTGAATTTCATGCAGTCCTTACACATAAGACGATCCCTCACATTGTCATTTGTTTCTGAATTTCATGCAGTTCTGAAACATAAGACGATCACTCACATTATTATTTGGTTTTGAATGTTATGCAGTTATAAAACATAAAACGATCAGTCACTTTGTCACTTTGTCACTTTTTTATGAATTTCATACAGTTCTAAAACATAAGACAGTCGATCACATTGTTACATGTTTATGAATTTCAGACAGTTCTAAAACATGAAACGATCACTCACATTGTTATTTGCTTCTGAATTTCATGCAGTTTTAAAACATAAGACGATCACTCACATTGTTATTCGGTTCCTAATTGTATGCAGTTGTAAAATACGAGACAATCAATCACGTTGTTATAACTACGCCTGCAATTTTGTGCTATTTTTGAACCCCTGGCCTTGCTTTCACGAAAATAGGGGAATGATGGAAGTGTAGATTCATTTGAATAAAATTTATGTAAACACCGCAAATCAAAATATATTGCATTTCTGAAAAATAGTTGAATTTTCAACGGAAAAATATTTTAGAACAAAATAGATGAATTTTTAAACCAATAAATACGAATTTCAAACAACAAAATTCATTTTTTACCAAGCAGTTGCGTTAACAATCGAATAGTTGACCTTTCAAAAAAAAAGTTCATTTTCAACCAAGAGAGATAAATCTTCAACAAAAAAAGATGACTTATCCACCATAAAAGATGAATTGTCATTCCAAAAAGACGAAATTTCAACGGAACAGTTGAATTTTCAACGAAAAACGTGAGTTTATCAAAATAGTTGAATTCTCAACCTATGGTGAATATTCAACCAAACAGTTTATTTTCATCCAGAAAAATGACTTTTTTGTTATAAATGTTGAATTTTTAACCAAAAGACGAATTTTCAACAGAATAATTAAGTCATCAACCAAATCGATTAAGTTTCAATCAAGAAAGACGATTTCTTAACCAAATAGTTTAACTTCCAAGCAAACTGTTGGAATTTAGAGCCAAACAGACAAATCTTCTACAAAACAAATCAATAATTTAAAGAAAAATGATTTTTTACCAAAAAAATACGAATTTTCAACAGATTAGTTGAATCGTCAACAAAAACCGATTAATTTTCAACCAAACATCCTCATTTTCTACCAAGAAGGAGTAGAGATTACATCTCCATCAAGAAAGACAAATTTTCAACAAAATGCATGAATTTTTAGTCAAATTTTTACATTTTCAGATTAAAAAAAAAATTTTAATTTAAAATATCTTCCTTGAACAAAAAATGGAATAGTAACATTTTCAGTTTAAAAAATTACTAGTTGAAATATCAATGATTCAAACAATTGAGCTATATTTTTTGCTTAACATATCTTTCAATTTTTGAAATAATTTCCATTTGTTCAATATATTTTTCCGCAAAATCGCGAAAAGTCTTCTGTTCGAGATATTTTCCCATTAATTGAACAATTTTAATTTTTTACAAAAAATTATTTTACAAATTAATGAAACAATCATTAAATGCCTTTTAATATAGGAAATGTGGAGAAAGTGACATTTTTTTTAGTCCCTTACACACTATGTCCGTTATTATCCGGTATTTTCTCATCTCTGAAGTTATAACCTGATTGGTTAAAATATTTTTTTTTTCAAACAATTTTTTTCAGCAGTTGTTTGTAGTTACTTCTTTATATCTATTTCGTTTCTTTAATTATGGAAAAAATTTTTAACGCATTTCGTGAAACTACCTCATTCCCAGGAAAAAGTAACTATCCATAGCTTACTAAAGAAAATTGTTCCAACAAATGTATACTTTTGAAAATTAGTTCATAAGTTCTGAAATTGAAAAATACTGAAGAATAATGGTATAGAGTAAGAGTTTCGAAAAACTTATATTTTTTTCCATCTTTCCGTATTACCGAATAAGAACCGTATCATAAACAAAAATTATAATTTGATAAACAAAAACTATAACGAATAATATTCATGAAATATGTCATTTATCAAACAACAAAAAAATACTTTTCTTGATTTGCTGGAAAAAGAGGTCCGTTTGAAAAATTATCAAATGTTTAAGTTATTACAAATTATTTTTTAAATACTTGAAAAATTCCGTATTACCAAATGATAATCATACGCTCTAAAAAACTTTGAAAATAGACGTGTTTGGCATGAAATTTGAAAAAATTGCAATTTTTGTAGGGGGCATTTTCCGGACATTTTCTGGGCACAAGACAAGAAGATTTTATCATCAAAATTGAAATTTATTGGGTGAAATTTATTCTTTGAACATTCCTTAAAACGTGACTAAACTTTAATTTATAAAAAGTTGATTACAAGTATTTTTCCCCCTATTTTTTTAAACTGAGCTTTTTACATTAAAAATCCCATGTTATTTCCAAAAGCTCGACTGCATGAGTTAATATTGACTGATTAAAAAAAATGCAGATTTTTTTTTCGCGAACCTTGCAAAATGAAGGGGATCATTGCTCTCGATTAAAAAACAGCCTGAACAATTCAAAATAAATTCGCTTCGCAGCAGATTCATCCAATTAACCCTTTGTCTATACAGACTGGAGCTTTTAAGGGGGTCATTCTACACTGTAAAAATATACTTGCGGAATTTTCCCCAAAATTGTGTTGACGCTATGGAATTTTCCCCAAAGTGCTATTTTTGTGAACTTTGTATGAGACTATTGATAAAGATATTGATGTAGGATTCGTTAGGCTTAATAATTACACTCTTGAAATACATTAAAAAAATGTCATTCATTTTAAACACTTTGCATACACAAGAACTTCAGTCAAACGCAACGCCCCGAAAAGAAGGTATTGGAAAAATCTCAAAACTGGGCCATTTGAAACCAAAAAAATCGAAAAGTTTCAGGTTAAGTATGACGATAGCTATTTCCTTCATAAGTTTTTTTAATATACGTGCAAAAATAACAAAATGGCAGTCGAAAAATAAAAGAAGCACGTTCCGAGATTTTTCCAACAAGCCGGACCTACCTACTTCTCGAGGCGTTGCGTTTGACTGACGTTTCTGTGTATAAAAAGTGTATAAATTGGATTAGAGAAAAAAATTCTTAATGTATTTCGAAAGTGTATTTATCAAGCCTAACAAATCCCAAATCAATATCTTTATCAATAATCTCATAAAAAATAAACAAAAATAGCGTTTTTTTGGGGGGGTAGTTACTAGAATGACCCCTTAAGGCACATACGATTTTTCAAACTGGAGTATCTCGTCTACTGGAAAACATTTTAATTTAAAAAGTTTTCACCAATTACCATTAACAACAATCGGATCATATAGTAGATTCTTTAAGAAGAAACCCAGAATTTCACCAGCTTTTTGTTTTTGAGGCCAGAAACAGTTGAAAAACTGACCCAGACGTGGAAGACCCAACCTGGCGAAAGTGCAGGATAGGAATTAATTTCGAATTATTTCGGAATCTGTATCCAAAACAACCTAAATCAATCTGAACCAATCCGAAAATATTTCTATACATTTTGTTCAATCCAAAGCGGTTAAAAATTAATCCGACTCAATTCGGTTCAATCCGAAACAATCCAAACCAAATTTTCAATCCAAATGAATCCGAACTCGGATTGAATTGCTTCCACTCGGATTGAAAATCGGTTCAGGTAAATCCGAGTTTGGATTCATTCGGATTGAATCGGATGGGAAGTTCGAATTGAATCGGATTGGCTAGGATTAATTTTCAACCGATTTCGATCGAACGAAATGTAGGACTTTTTTCAGATTGGTTCAGATTAGCTCGGATTGATTCCGATACAGATTCCGTAATGATTCGGATGACTTCGGATTGGTTAGGAATGAATTCCTATCCGAAACTTTCGCCAGGGCAGTCTGTAAACGGAAGGTAGGAAAAAGAAGTCTCTAAACGGAGGGTCAAATTTGCGAAACAGTTTAGATCGTCATCAAGGCTTCTTATCAAAAGATTATAAATACATGAATATCGAAATATCTGCGAGATGAAACAGCCTGTATAGAGGAAAGGAGACGTAAGTGCTTATTCGCGGCAAGCAGGCGGCACGCGGAGCCCAAGTGCAGATAGGGTCGACGTGCAAGTAGAAATACGTACGTGTGTACCTGCCTACTCGGTATTGTCCGGTATTTGGTGCCCAGAGTATTCAGCGCATTGCGCGGTACGGTGATTTGGCTAACCACACGTTGTCGAGCCATCGGCGGCATCCAGTATTGTTTGCTCGCTTTGATGAGGCCAATTCACGTTTGCGTTTCGTATGGGATGCAGACACGATCCCTGGGCTGGCGCAGTGTGGCGGCAGCCGGTGTGTCTGCGTGTGTCATTAGTGACCCCTCAGGTGACCCCGGGATTCGCTCTCACCGTACATGCGGACTATCAACACCAACCACCGTATACAACAGAATACACCCGGGACTTCATCGCTCGCGGTGTCAACTACGCCATGGAATGCCATCCTCTCAAACCCCCTTCATACCCCTTCGCATTTGCTACTTAAAACCCAAAACCAACCACAAAAAATATGCTAGACATCAACCGATCCAGCATCATTCATTCCCTATGCAATTTTCAGATCGACAGTTGATGTAGGCTATCGAAAAAAACCGGAAGCTTCATTTCCACAAAAAATCGAGGTGGCGCCAAAATCCTTAAGAAGGTCCTTGCGTGCAGGTTGCTAATTTTTTTCTCTAGCTACCTTGAGCCGCATTCGAAGATAATACAGAAAGTCTCGAAATTGCAGAGCAGCTAAGTATGAGGAATAATTAGCTCCTTGACACGCGAGGACTCATTTCGCAAAACATGTACGTATATTCTGTTGAAAACAAGGCCTGTAAAGTGGGTGCGGCTAAGGTAGTAATTCTTTTGACAGAAGACCCTAGAAACTAAGTAAGTCCAGTGGTTGGGTCGGGTCTGTCTCGATGGCTGTGCGATACGAAAGACTGAAGGTTTCACCTCGATCGATCGCCTTGGAATGGCTGTCTGCCACAGAGTACCGAACGATAGTCGTCCTAGCTTCACTTACCAAACTGTAAGTAACTGTAGGTGCTATTAAATGCAGACACGAGCAGGCACAGACCGGAAATTGCCTAATTTCCTGAGTGCGCAAACCGATCCGTCAACCTGACTTGACGGAGACGTAGCTGCACGAAAACCGTGACTTTTAATGTCAAGTGTCAAAAGAAACCAAAAAATCGAGTTCAAATTACAGCTGGACCGATACAAGTCCTGTCAGGTCGAGCATCTCCTGCGTGCGGACCTTCACCTGCATTAACATTCTCAAGGCATCAAATACAATATATCTCGTTCAATTATTAATTTATTAGCCTTTCGCCGGTCTGTTTTTTTCTCAGAATGGAATTTCTGATCTAGTTCTCCTTCTTCCGTATAGTATGGAGAAAAAGAAATGATCCAGTAAGCAATACGCAACATGAGAGATAAACAATCAAAGAAACATCAGTCATCCGACCTTCGTATTTACTAAAAGAATGTGGTGAGGCAGGATATAAATCATTTTCTATTTCTTGATCTTTCCCTGATTTTCCGATTGGGGTGCAAGTTGTTGATGTGTGTGATATCCATCATCTATATTCTATATAGTAAGAGAGGAGGCCTTCCAATTCAGAGATTCAACCATACTTCTTCTAATTCATCTTACCAGAACTTTTGATCCCTAAACAATAGGGCGTTAATAATTTTTTTCCAAAAACTTACTTTCCCTTCTGTCAAACGTATAAAATTACATTATACCTATGGGTACGGAACCTTATACGTTTCAAATCTCCCAAAAGTGATCATGCAATAATATACATTTATACTCAGGCCGAATGTGGCCTTTCAGTAATTACAATCGAGGAAATAAATGCTCGAGAAAACCGTACAGTGTCGCATTCAACGTTATGTTCGAAAAACCGAGGGGATCGCGTCACCCTCAAATGGGGTGACTAGCATAGGATGGGAAGTAAACTATCGGGGGAAAGATTAAGCGTTCGACGTGGGTCGGCAGTGATAGAGAGACTAATCCAAGGACTCTGACTTGTACAAGAGTGGAGGAGAAGGTGACAGTAGATAAGAGAAAAACCCACAATTAAGAGACGTCAATCGGCTAATGCCAACGTAATCGCTCCTCTCGTCTTCCGTGATAGACAAAGATTCGGAAATCATCCCTTAAATGCGCTATAGTCTCGTCCGAATCTTATAGCTTCCATTGATATTTTCAGTAGCCATCTGTTTTTGGGTACAGCCGACATTACATAACCATCAGACCTAAAACAAAAAGAAGCTCAAGCGCGCATAAAAGTTTCCCTAGAACTCAGTGCCCTAATTTTAGCCACCATAAAAAGTAGACAAGACAAGTGATTCCCTAACCCAGATGGATAATAACATAGTCTTCGTAAGCTTACGTTTCCTAAAATCATGCAACGATCCTATTTAGTCTGATCTACGAGTTCCTGTTCCATGAGCACCTCCATCATCGCCAAGTAGACTTAATTACACGCGTGTCCTGCACGCATATGAATTTCTCGAAAACCTATGCTCCGTCATCTGGCACATGGAACCTCCCTTTGTCTTTCACCGACCAGTCGTTGTGTGACGTGCTCTCGACTATAAAATTGGTCATTTACTTGAATGACATTCGAACGAATCGCATGTACTTTCCATTCTCTGTGCTGTTCCGCCTTCAAAATGAGGTTTACAACCCGTCACAACCATGACTTGGAAGTAAGACATTTTCCTGAGAATAGAGCAAAACTTAACGCCTCAATGAGATCTTGAAATGAGCTTCTAAAATATAGATCCAATTCTACCCCTCGAATCTTCTATGATATACACGTTCTTTTAATATTACGTGTTCATATCTTCTCACCCAACATCAGAGTCACACTCCGTGACAATGAGGCCCTGAAAGAAAATTTATGCAGAGTCGTCGAGTAGCGAAACGTACCAACACAAGTTTCCTGGAGATAGAGCGAAGCATACAAGTGCGCCCGAGTACACTCGAGTGGCCGTCCACCCGCACACAGTGGAGAGACACATCTACACATACCAATTCGAAGTACACACATCATTTGCAGGATGTCGTATCTGTACCAGATGCCGCGGCGCGCTGCGAGCGCCGGACCTCCCCACTGCTGTCCCCACACTTCTAGTGGGCGTAACCACTCTTCCCCACTTCGTGACACTTCTCCTTAAACCCCTCCGCTCGCTCCCTACCAGTTTTCCCCTCCGTCGCCTGAATCCGTGACAGAGAGGTCTCGACCACGACTGAGACGGCGAAAGGACAGACGTCGGAGTGTCCCCGCACTGCGATCCACGCCTTCTCGACTCTCATTGGCTCTATCTGTCCCCAAGCCTCAGTGACACACGCCCATCGTCCTTCGTCAATTTGTCGCGATTCTCTTATTCGGAGACCGCTTTCCTTGCTGGCGTTCCCACGACATTGGGGCGGAGATGATTGTAGCCTTATATTGATGCCCATTTTCACTGATAATGTAACAATTTGAATCGATGACTTGATAATAATGAAATTTAATTGCCTGTTAGCTCATTACCATATGAATCAAATTTGTTATTGGATCAACTTCCCAGAGGATTTAAATTATTTCGTTAAATATTGCCTGATCTTCGAACTTCCTGTTAATCGCCCTTTTTGCCAGGTCGTTCGGCAGACAGCTGGGCAGCGCACAACTCGATTATGTAATGAAGCCGAAATTCGCCGAAGCGTAAAGTAAAAACGAATTTCGACCGATCGAGGGTCGTCCCCTCATCGAGAGTCTCCACTATCTTGAATGACCTAAAATCTACATTATATAGTCAGAGACCGATCTTTTATATTTTGTGCATGTTGATACGACCTTGTTATTATTTACATAAGTTGCACTTATTTCTTGTCATAGAATTCTTCTTTAATGGTCAAGATTGAGGTGACCATAAACTCTATTTATTCCCGTGTACCTTCTTTCACGTTATTGAGCTAACTGTACATATGATTGCTTGGACTTTTCAACATACTTTCCAAACGCTGCATAGGAGATGAGAAACTTCGGTAAACTGAACTTCAGCAAACTCATTAACTCTGCATAAAACTAGGAATTATGCAAAATCATCGTTTAAAGATATTCAATGTCCTCTTTTTGGACCTTGATGACTTCATCGATAGGAAATTGTTGGCCTTTCAATTGAATCTCTAATTTCTTCAGTATCTTTTGATAAAAACGCATCTTCCGAGTCTAACCCGGAACGGAGAATAATAGTTCATCTAATTCGCTTTTTTTCTGCTGAGTGTTAGAGGGAGGTGTGTGTGAGAGGAAACGAGAAACGACGGGTGATCTTCGTCCAAGCCGAAGATGGAGGCACGGATAACGACGACGGAAATTGAATTCTCTCACCAGTCATCCCGCTGCGAAAGTACATACGTAAGGCACCTATATACCTACGCATCACGCCAATTCTCTCCTCCGCGGTGTACGAGGATATCGACGTTGCTGCACGAGGAGAGAAGAGCGAAAAAGAATAAGAAGGAAGAAAGAAGGACGCGCGATGCAGCCCTATTCTGTCTCGTCTGTAGCTCCTTTTGTCTCGACAGCGGACGCAACGAGGGTACCGTACCTTATATACTATATAGTACAATACACCCATGGAAGCATATATATACCTACCCATATATCATCCCGTAAATATAACTGCTCCTAACGAGAAAAGGAGAGCGCCCTTAAAAGTCCTCTTCCTTTCCGCAGCCGTCGTCCTCAGCAATAACCTTGGAATTCGTGCCCAGGTTTCGAAAAGAAAGGCTTCGATTCCGTTTCGTCATTCAGAGTGTGGAGTAATGTGTCAATTCTGTGAAGAAGCTATGATACTGAATGCGTATATTATAGTACGTAATTATATACATCTTTGTTAGCTCAAAAAAAAAGATTATTCTTCTCAATAAGAAAAATGATGTGCTTACGCTGTTTCCGTAATTAATTTGCATTCATCCATAATTAACAATCATATGAATTTATTTGTCAACTCGTCTCTCCGTGATCATATTTCCGCCCAACTCGATTATTCGAAACTATGACATCGAGTCCTGCCTAATTTCTAAAATTCTAGAATCCACGCTCAGATTGACAGAGGGAAAAATGATTCTCCGGTGTTTGTAACGGCGCCGGCGGCATGCGCGGAAGGCGGGAAGGAAGGTCGACGGTGGCGGCGTAGCGCGATACATACTCAGAGGTAACGCCGTCGGGTCTATTCGGATCGACTCGTGCCTTTCCGGTATTCGACGCTGGCTGTGCACCTCCGACCGAGAGTTTCACGCTGCGTGGAACGAAACTCGTACGCGATCAGCTCAACCGGGGTCGGCAGCTTCTTTACGTATGAGTATTTCGTGTTCGATTAATCTCCCTTTTGCCGATTGACAGTCGATGTTTTCTCCCCGATCGATCTGCGAAAGTCTGAACCCGGAGTCTCCAACCCACCGGAGAATTCAACCCGACCCTTAGTGAAAATACCAGTCAGGAATTGAAGACCCTAATGTTTCAGAGGCAAAAACGGTTTTGTGTACGTTAAATCCCCGAATTCTTCGAGAGATCGTTTGAGTGCTTCGATATATCGACTCAAGGCGCCCCCTTGAGTGTAGATTCCTCATATAGTCTGGTTCAGTGAGTGACGAAGAATTGAGCGTATCGGGAGTGTGTGAAAAGGAGCGAATATCATTCGTCCTCTCGGTTCTACGCGACTCCGACGAATGACGTTCTGGAGGGATCGTGGCAAGCCAGGTAACGATCCTCCGGAGGGAAAATCGGATTCGTAGGCGGGGCCTAAGGTCGGAGACACGTGACACGGAAACTGTCACGCCGCCCTTCACTCCCCTCCTATCCCCACCCCCGACCGAAAACGAGCCGATCGTGTACGAAGCAGCTCCTCGGATCCCGTCGCTCTACGACTGGTGGATCTTTGTTTATATTTGTGATTTACGCAGCTTTTTATTTTTATCAATTTTCGACTCCGCCAACGGGAAAACCATCGCCTGGCTCGCAACCTTCGATTTTCCGCGTTTCGTGGCAAGTGTTTACTCTGCGAAATGCACTCGCGTTTTACGATTTTATTTGAATAAACGAACGAAATGAGGATCGACGTTGCAGCCCAGTAACCTCTTTCTCGCGAATAGTAAACGCTCTGGTAATTTCGTCTACTTCAAGCGATGAGTTCATCCCAGTTGACAGAGAGCCTGCCTGACGATTTTTGAGAACTGTCAAAGATGCAGCAAGCAAGTTTGGGTGATTGTAAAACAAACCCAGGGGATATAAATATGAATTTGCAAATATCAAAGAACTTCGTGACGGTGAAGAACGAGGTCGAGGGTGATTCTGGCGAGGAGGACCGCAAGGCAAAAGTCAAGGTAAAGCTGGAGGTCGTCGAGGAGGACGTCCTCGAACCGAAGATTGAGGTTCAAGAAGATTATCGGAGGCGAGACGAGTACAGTGAGGTTAAACCCACTTCGGTTCCAACAAGTGGAATTGCTGATTATTCAAAATTCCCCGCATTCTGCCAGCCACCGAATCCAGGATATCGACCCGTCGGAACCGGTTTCCCAACAGGATTCGGGTTTTCTCAGTTTTACGGTCACTCCACGACCTTTGCGAATGAACGTTCACCAATCAGGGCAAATAGCGGTGCTATTTATCGGGACGATAGAAAATTTGGATCAGGAGCAATAAATGATAGTTTCTTTCATGATCCCAGATTTGATACAGGCTTCCATCAAGGAAAAGTGAACAATTTTTCGGGTATCCCTTTTTCTGGATACAGGCCCCCGGTATCACAGCGGTCTTATCTTGAACAGAGAAACAATATCCACTACAGTAGAAGTCAGTACTCCAGTAGACAACGAAAATGGAGTAATTCTGCTCTTAGGGCCTTACAACCACCGACACCGGTGAGTTTTTTTTTAAATCCTTTGATTAGTAATTCCGTTGTTATTAGCTAGTTCAGGACAACTATTTATCAATTATGAAAATGCTAGAACGTCAACCCGGATATTGTGTCCACTTATGAATGGTAATAAACAAGAAAATATTGCAGTCGGTGATGAAACTGTCAACGATATTCCGATAATAAATATTCAAAGAAACGCCCACCAATTCCCTTGCATCGTTTTACGACGATAAAAAATTGAAGAAAACGTTTCAAGATCATCAGCATAAAGGAACTTCCTGTAATAATAGAAGAATAGAGAGAACATTTAATTACAGAAGTAGCAAAACTGGTATATCCTCTTTAGTATAGCAATTTCTAAACAAGTGTAGTTTGTCTCTCGAATCCTTATTTCAGGGCATAGCTACTTCCGAAAACTATTAGAGAATACTGACACAAGATTAGGATTGTAAGTTTGAAAAAAATGTGATAAAAGACCCTTCAAACTGGGTTTCATTCGGCACGAAGAAGTGTGTAAGAGGGGAATAAAGGTTGAAGTAACGTACTCAAAAGATTGGACGAAGAACTCAAATCCCCCAAAACAACTCGAAGGTTTTCATCCATACCCCATAATCCTTAACGTGACGTTCTCGTGAGCCAAGGCGATTCGGTTCCAGTTACCGTGAAACAGCTTGAGGCTCCCCGTTATGTCGTTATACGAACGTACGAATGATCGTGAAACGCGTTCATTATTCTCGGAAATGTCACGATATTGCGTGTCATTTTCTTAATATCTACCACTTCAAATTAGCCTTCGACATTAAAGTTACCCAATACGTTTTGGATTTAATGGCAATAAGCAAGCATTTTTATTCACGAAATTGCAGCTCTAGAAACCCCTTGCAACTGGTTTAATAACATAATTTGCGAATTAAATTAAAACTGGTCAAGAAATGAGATGGTAAAAACAAATTAACGAAAAACAACCTGATTTAATTCTGATGAATAATATTCTTCAGAATATTCTCTTGTAATTAAGTTATTCTCGTGATTAACGTATTGTAATTAAAGTATCCTGGTAAATGAGCATCGTCATTAACTGTGAATAAACTCAATGCCAATGTTTATATGTCTTTATTTAGCTAATTATTGTTCAAATTGACTAAAAAGTGTTAGAGTAGTCTTCATCATGCCTTATTCAACGACAACATTATCACAGCCAGTAGACTTTGGTTGTCTGACTGACAGCTAATCGCGATAAAGCTTTTTTTATCTGCGTTTGGATAGATAATCGCTGATCGGCGTAACTTAAGGCGGCTTGTTACACTATGAATGAAGTATTGAATACTACCATTTAGAATAGCTAAGTCCTAAAGCTGATGCATGCTGTCATCGAAAACATTGACCTTTACACTCACGATATATATACCATTCTGAAGAACGTAATTTGCCATAACAGAATAAAATATTTCTTCAAATAATGGTGAAAATGTAAAATATATATCCAATGACTGGCATGAAATATGATGAGCTGCAATAATTTATCACCTTGTTAGACAACTTCGAGCATTATTATTTCATTGCTCATATATTGATTGAGTACTTGCCAATCTGAAGAATAATATATTATAATTTTAATTGTGGAACTATCAATACACTTATTGTTTTTATTATTTATGTCTCATAAAATTGAGTGTAGTTCAAAATATGAGATATTTTTGACTTGTTTGTACCCGGAGATAATGCTTTTGGTGGTGTATCAAAAACAAGGAATAAAGCGGGTAGGCGAGGACGTGTCGCATAAATCGATGGTCGAAAATTATGCTATACTTTGGAGATGAAATTACAGTGATTACTGCTTTTTCTCCCCCATTATTTCTTCCCTTCTATTGAAGGGAACTCCTGGCACCTCGACTTTAAGGTCTTGCGATATATAGGCTTTAGTCGAAACACGCCCAAGGCCTCATAACACGAGAGAAATAGAAATGGCGCACGGTTTGCTCAACGATTATCATTTCTGAAGCGTAAAGATGTACGCGTACTTCTATTCACTTCTTCATCGTTCCTCTTCTATAATATCAGAAAAAAATATCCTTGAAGTAGAAGAACTGTTTTTCTGGATATACATCAAAAGTTGGTTGGATCAGACAAATGTTGGTTGATTCAACAAAATATTTGATCCAACCAAATTTTCGTTTGAATAAACCAAATACTTTATTTATCAGAAGATTTGGCTAAAACAATTTAAAAAACTGAGATGGGTTACCCAATTATTTTGTTGTCCGCATAATAGCCTCTATGGTTGAACCAACAATAATTTTTTTTGATTCCACGTAATCGTTTTCTGAGTATACTAAGGTATTTTCTTGATATCATGAAATTTATCGCTTTTGCTTGAAGGAAATTAAAATTATACATGCATTGTTTGAAAATTCTATTATGCATTTATCACAGTACGTATTCTCCTTAAAAAAGTGTATAGCTAGTTTTTTTTCGACAGGAATAATGATCAAATACGAAAAATTTTCACTGAATCATTTCTGAGGAAATGATAAGACACGGATTTCCGGATTGATAAAAAAATGTTGACTTTTAGTTTTTTTCCTAAATTGGTTCCAAGTTACTAAGTTCCGGTTTGACTAAGTTATGAGTATTTTAACGTTATTCTTAAAGGTTATGACGTACAGTAATATGGAAAAAGTTGTCGAAAATTTTCTGTAAAATGTCGTATTATTTTTCAAACTAATGCTGGTATTCAACTTTTTCTGCTTTCTTTGTCTTTTTTCTTATCTTTTTTCTCCAGAATCGAAAAATCTACGTTTTTTTACAAGAACGACATAAAATATGACAACAATCAAAATAACAAAGTCATTCCTCTTGAAAATATTAAAAAATAGTCTTCTGACGCTTTTCTCTAACTCGATTATTTAAACAATTTTCTACTCAGATGTGTATAATATAAGATAAACCTGTATTTTTTTCAAAACAATATGATTTTATTTTTATTTATTTATCATTTTTTTTTACGGTTGATGAGATACTAATATGAAAAAAGAGAAAAAAAAGAAGGAATTAATGAAAATTAAGTAAAAACTCAAATCTGTTCTAAATTATTTACGCAGATAGACTCTCAGGAAACTATGTGATCAAATTTTTATTAAAGACAGCATGAAAATTGTCATTTTGGAAAAAATACTATTTTAATCTGTTTTTTTATAATTAGGTGAAAATCTGGAACATAAAGCTTTAAAATAATTTCTCAAAAGACTTATTTTTAGAACCATTAAGTACAAATTGAGCATAGATGACTGCGAGGGATTCTAAATAATTGTCTTTTGCAATTTCCAAAGGAGTGACTTTTTTTTTGTTGATTTTGAATTTTTTATAGATTTTTTTGACAAATTTAGAACGAAAACTGAAACTTCTATCAGATGTATGATAAAAAAATGTAATTCCTGTATTAGTTTAAATAATATCACACGTTAAAGATCGACTACTCTTTTTGATGGTCATCGTCATCTGCTTTATGAAATTCAAATATTCATAACTTTTTCAAAAAAAAATTTTATGAATAGGTGAGATTTGTGCAATCTTATTTTCTTCAAAAAACATATTTTTTCGGCGACGGATTCTGCGACAAAAGTACGAACGGCGAACTGATTAAAAATGGATGGTTTTAAAAATTAATATTTTGAATAAAATTTGACACTCTCAATTGAAAAATGTACAAAAATTGCAAATTTCCAAAATAGGTGAGAAAAATTACCAATTACTCAAATAGGTGAAAAAGTAGCCCAATTCTAGCCCAATCTATTAACCTAGAAAAATATTTGGCTTAAAGTTGAAAAATTGAAAAAAATTATAAGCGGAAATATATTTCGCAACTTTTTCAACACATTACATTTTTATTTTGAGTTTTATTTTAAATATAAATAACTGAAATGTTGAAAAAATTGCCCAAAGTGGTATATGATGATACTTAAATCAAGAAGTCGAAATAAAGCTGGATTTGGAAAGATTTTCTTTTGTTGCTACATGGATTCATTTTGAATTTTCCTCAGGTGATTATGGTTGGTAGAAAAATCTCAGGTAATAATACCAAAGGTTTAAACAAATCTGTTGATAAAAAATTATTCTCTTAATTATTGACATATGATATTTGAAAACTTTGATGCTGAAACCATTTAAAACTGAACTTTAGACTACATGAAGACGTAGAAAGTGGAAATATTTCGAGTCAAATTTTCAATTTACAAAATTGAATATTTAAATATTCCATGCTGTACCAAGTACCTTATGTGATAATCAAAGTCGTCTTCCTCTTTCTTTGCCAGAAAATTAAACAATTTACATCGAGGTATTCAAAATCATTTTTTTTCTAAAACAATTTCTTGAAAATACGATCCAATATAATGCAATTTCAATAAATAAATATTGAAAACCGTAAACATTCGAAATAAAAAATAAGTTAAAACTAAATTGAAACTTAGCTGAAAATTGCACAAAATGCGAAACTGAAATTCGAAAATTCAAAGAGGAATTTCAAATTGGACATGCAACATAATCATTGGTGATTGTAGATGATTTGAGCTCGATAAATTGAAAAACGTTCATTATTGACAAAATTGTGGGCTCAACAAAAAAGTTTTCTCAGCCTTTGTGCCATAAAAACATCTAATTTTTGAGCAAGAAATCAAATAAAACAAGGAAATTTTCACATCGCAATAACATTTGCAGATCCTATCTTATAATTTTAGACATATGAAGATATAAGTTTCGATATTTATGAAAAAAAAAGTACTGAAACATATTGAATGCCAGATGTAATATACGTAACATCAATCCATCTGCTACAATTTTTCTTTTCATTTCAAAATATCGCTTCCATTCGGCGCTTTTTCACGTTCCTTTGAACCCGAATTCAGGTGAAAGGAGAGATCCTCCTCATCTCCTCAATAGTCTCTAAAAACTCGATTTTGCCTATACTTGAGGACCCTCTTTTGGTCCGAACCATCTTCTTTATTTCTTTTTCAGATCTTCATATACAGAAAGACTCTCTATGTCATTTTTTTCCAATAATCGGAATCAAATTTCCGTATATTCACAATAAATTAGAAAAAACTGATGAATGGAATAATATTTCAGTAAATTGAGCGGAATTCGAGGACAATTAGTAAAACTCGATAAAATTGATAAAAGTTCCGGATATGTTTTTAGAAAATGGATAAAATCCAAATATTTATCTGATTTCAGTAAAATTAAATGCAATTTGAAAAAAATGGATGGAATCCAACAATTATGATGAAGTGCCTAAGAATTGAAGGCGAGTTTAAAAGACTTAAGGGTGGATTAAAATCATCAGTTGAGTAAAATCAAGTGAATTACGAAGATTTAAGTAAATTCAAAAGAATTCAACGAAAGTTATGAACAAATTTTAAAAGAATTCTAAAATTTTTTTCTGAATTTAGGATAAATTAATAAGAATTGAAGGGTGAATTCCAAATAAACTTGAATACATTTTTTTTTAAATCCAAAATGTTCCGCTGATTTCAGTATAAATAAAGTGAATCGAGAAAAACGCAAATGTATTCAAATAGACTTTGATAAAATTCATATGAATTTCAAAGAATATAATTGAACAAAAATCAAAATATGAAAAAATTTCCATTGAGTTGCGTAAAATAGGAGCGAATTTAGAGAAGCTAGAGGGAAATGAAAAGAATTGAATGAAATTAATAGATATTCAAGTGAATTCAACGAGGAGAACAATTCAAAAATATTTCGAAAAATGCTTTGAGTTCATTAAATTTGAAATAAAGTAATAACAATTCAAGAGATTTCAAAAGAATTTAATAAAATGCCTAAGAATTCAAGGCGAGCTCAAAAGACTCCATGCTTAATTAGAAAAAAGCAATGAATTGAGTAGAATTGAGTGAATTCAGAAGAATTCAAGTGAATTCAATGTGATTTAATGTAAATTTGGAAACTTCAAGAAATTCAAAAGAATGACAAAAATTCAGAATAAATGAATAAGAATTTAGGATCAATTCCAAACGAATTGAAATGATTTGAAAAAATTCAAAAAATCAAAAAATTCCATGTACTTTAGTAAAATTGCAGTGAAATTAGAAGAATTCAAGAAAATTCGATAGAATTCATAAGAAATCGAGATAAATTAAAAATAATTCAAAGGAGTAGAATAATAATTTTTAAATAAAAGAAAAAATCCAATTCAGATAAATGGGAGTGAAGAGAATTAGTGAATAAGAATATGATAAAAATTCATGAAAATTTAAGGTTATTTTTCAAGTATTCTCGGTGAATAAGAAAAAAATTGAGAATCTAAATAAAGTCTATTAAAATCAGTTGATTTCCCGGGATTTTCGAAGAATTCAGGATGAGTTGCAAATAATTCAAAGGTATTCAAAAGAATTCAAAGGAATTAAACAGAATTAAAAAACTAAATCAATAAAATTCAGAAATCTTCATGTGTGCTCTGTTTTAATTTATAAAAAGAAGTGACTGAAGTGGTATTTTTACTTGAAAAGGTGACTGTAAAGTAACTTTTTATCTAAGAAAGTAACAGAAAAACGATCCCTGAAAATAGTAGCTTTTCTATGATCTTATGAATCAGGATAATAATAATAATGATGTAATTTCACATGAAAATATGATTTTTAATTAGATAATTCCAAAGTTTGCAATAAAAATTTGTTTCAACAATTCTTTTGTAACTGTGTTTTTTCTTATCACCGCTTCTTACCAAATATGAAAAAAATAGCTGAATTTCAATTAATGATCGCTAGTTTTGTTGAGAGAAACATTCTCTACTAATCTACTGTTTCCAAATTCAACCACTCAACTATTCCACCATTTGAAAAAAATTGGTAAGTAGCCAGAAATATCTCATTCAGAAAAAATATCGTTGAAATTGTTAAATTGTGAAATTTTCTAGCTGAGAAGACGAGTTTTCAGCAAAAAAGTTCATTTTCAACCCAAGAAGATAGATTTCCTACAAAGGAATTGAACATTCAACCTGAAAATATGAATTTTCAACTAAATAGTTTAATTTTCTGCCCAAAAATATAAATTTTCAATCAAGAAGATTAATTTTCTACCAGAAAGGCGAATTTCCAAAAAGATAATTCTCAATGGAAGAGGTGAACTTTCACTTGAAAAAGAAAATCAATTTTTAACAAAAAATTGAATAGTTCAATTTTCTGTAAAAAAAATTATTTTCAAACAGAAGAAACAAACAAATTTTCAATCAAAGAGATGAATCTTCAACCAAAAGGATAAATTCTGAACCGATAAAGAGTAATTTTCCGCAAAATAGTTGAATCCTGAACCAAAACAGATAATTTGCGACCAAATAGTTGTATTTTTAACCAAAAGAAATGAATTTTCACATCACAAAGACGAATTTGTAACTAAGAAAGATATTTCTACCAATGAAGAAAAAAAAATTCAACTAGATTGTGGTTTTTCGAACCAGAAATTTTTTTTACTAATTTTCAATAAAATAGTTACATTTCCAACTGAAGAGATAAATCTTTACTTCAAAAAATAATTATTTTTTAAAAGTAGTTCAACTTTCAACCAAGTAATTGAATTTTCAACAAAATAGTGAAATTTTCATTCGAAAGAGATGAATTCTGAACCAAAAGTATAATAGTATACAATTAATGAAAGAGGACAAATTTTCTGTACAAAAATTAAATTTTCAACCAGCAAAATAAGAATTTTCAGCAAAAAATTAAATTTCAACAAAATAGTTAAATTTTCAATCAAAGAGATAAAGCTTCATTCAAAAAAATTTTCAACCGAATAGGTCAACTCTTACCCACGCAGTTGAATTTTCAATTGAAAAAAAAATCAGTTTTCATTTAAATAGTCAAAGTTCAACCAAAGAGATGAATTTTCAACTGAAAATATGAATCTTCAACAAAAAAATGATTGCTTAACAAAGTGGTTGAAACAAAATTTTCAAACAAAATAGTTTCGATGAAAAGTAGATTTCCCAAGAATATGCTTGAATTTTCAACCCAAAAAGACGAATTTTCTATAATAACAGTTGAATTTTCATATGTACAAAAAAGATTGATTTTCTACTAAGACACATGATTTTTTCAAGTGAAAAGGACGGAAATTAAAAATACAGTTGAATTTTCATCCAAAAAGGATTCAAATTGATCTTTCAACAGAAAAGTAAATTTTTGGACCAAAGAGATAAAAATGGTAAATTTTCAATACAAAAAATAGTCGAATTTTCATTAAAAAAAAGATTCCAGTTTATATTCCAACACAAAATGTGAATTTCTCTCAAAAGGTAAATTTTATATGAAATAGTTGAATTTTCAACAAAACAGTAGATTTTTGGACAAAAAAGGATAACCTTTTAACAAATTTATTGAATTTCTTACCAACAGCTGCATTTTTATTCGAAAAATATGAGTTTTCTACTCAGACATATGAAGTTCTGAATAAAAAGGATAAATTTCTAAACAAAATAGTCGATTTTTTATCTAAAAAAGATTTGAGGTGATTTTTCAGCAAAACAGTTGAAATTACGACCAAAAAGTATGACTTTTCAACAAAATTATTGAATTTGCAGCCGAACAGTTGCATTCTTATCCAAGAAAGGTGAAATTCCTACTAAAGCAGATGAATTGTTGAAGCAAAAAAGACAAATCCGAAAAATAGTTGGATTTTTATCCAAAAAACATTGCAATTGATTTTTCAACACCAAAATATGAATTTTTCTCAAAAGGTAAGTTTTCTACAAAATAGTGGAATTTGCAAGCAAAGAGATTGACTTTTGAACAAAACTGTTGAATTTTTGAACAAAGAATTAAATTTACAACTAAGAAGATAATTTTCAGGAGGAAGCAACTTCAAAAAAGAAATATAAATGCGAATCAAATAAATTACTAACCAAAATGTTATATCAGGGTTACCGCAAAACTTATTTCAAAAATTCTCTATAATTATTCCCTGACCAATTTTTCATTCTCGCTGACCATTAATATTCAAAGACCAGAATATTACATTTGTAATATTGTGAACCTAGAATCTTTTATGAGCGGAATAAAACAATTTCAAATGAAAATTAAAAATTTGCAAATTTATTCTGCTTGACACTTATTTAAAGTTGTTACAATTTCCTGACTTTGACAAGATTTTTTTTCTAAATTGCTGACTTTTCCCTAACTTTAAAGAAAGTTGTTGTTAGCTAGGTTCCTTTTTTCACTCACTAGCTTTCTTTGGCGCGTAAAGATAGATTCATATTAAATTTCTGTACAATTTCTGCGAGTTACTTGTTTCATTTGCGAATTTCCGAAAATTGCGTACATGAATGAAGGACCCCCTCTACCGTAACAAATCGTGACATAATCTCTTGCCCCCTCCCTCCCTCTTGAGGTGTTACGTAACTTAAGTATGGTCCCCTACATAGAAAACTTTTTTCAGAGATTTTCTTCAAATTAGGAAGCAAGTAACATATCCTTCTTCTACAGGAGACCGTTTATTTTCCAAAGTCAGACTACGCAGTATCGCGATAACAGTGGCAGTAGTGTAACGTATGCCTGAGGCAAATAAGGGCATGGAATAGACGCCGATTTCAGGTCCCTTTCATTTCTTCCCCCTTTTCACCAGAAATCCGTGTTCCCGATTTGTAGAGAATCTCAGAGAGTAGACCGAGAGAAATTCAGAGTCCCCAAGGTGCGAATCATTAAGGCCGCAAGATGGATTTCCCGTGCAAAATCAAACACTAGGATCGCCGAGCACCTGCAAAAGTTACCTGCTTCGGTCAACGCGATTTAGATTGGAGATCAAGATGCTGTATCGCGAGGCGATCAACGACTCTTACTACTGTTTTGGAATGTGAAACGATTTGTAAGGGTAATCATTTTTATTTTCGAGTGAATCCATTGCCCCGCTGTCAGGAAATTCTTGAAATTCACACCTCGCT
>CAKNXH010000413.1:31449-50141 GCA_932178445.1 Andricus quercusramuli
AGGTGGTAAATTGACATACTTCAGACCAAAAAAGTAGATTTGATGTTCAAATCTTTATTGCATCTCAGCTGCCAACGTTTCGAAAACAGGTTTGTTTTCCTCATCAGGACATAAAGTTAAAATTAAATTCCGAAGTTCGTCAAAAACATCATGATTATTATTTGAGATTTCTATCCCTCATCTTCATCACTATAAATATATGAAATAATATTAGTTTTAAATATCATTTAAATAGAAGAAATTTCTTTAGGTTAGAAATTGTAATTGAACAAATTTACCAATTTGCTATTTTTCTTTATAAAAAACATTTCTGCTATTAGTCTTTTGAATTCATTAGGTTCATGATGTAAAACTATAACATTATCCCAATCAATCAAATGTCCTGTTCCAACCTGATGTTTTGCTATATGACTTTATGGTTTTTAGGATTTTGTCTAAAATTATCATGATGTTCTTTTATTCTTGTAGCAGGTAATCTACTAGTTTGGCCCACATAACATTTTTCACAATTCAAACATTGAATTTTATATACTTCATCAGTGAGGTGCAAATTATCCAATGAAGCTTTTCCTAATTTGATGAATTTATCAAGTTGAGAAGCAATTCTAAAAGTCGCTTTAATCTTAAAATCATTTAAAATTCTTTTAATTTCAAAAGATAACTTACCATGATAAGAAATTGATACTATTGGTTTAAAATTTGAATTGCTAACTATATTTATATTATTTTGGTTGGATAAAGAATCCGTAATTGATTTAATTTTATTGTTAACATGTGCTTGAACAAATTCTGTTGGGCAATTATTTTAATATGAAGTTATTTTAATAAATTCAATATTTGAACTGTAAAATGATTTATCTGATAATTTTAAAGCTTTATCAATAAGATTTTTTACCATAGAAATTTTATGTTGTATTGGATGGTTTGAAAGAAAATTTAAATATCCAGCGGAATAAGTATTTTTACGAAACCAATCAGTGATGATATTGCCTGAATCAGTTTTTATAACTTTAATATTTAAAAAAGAAATAGAATTATCACTTTCTATTTCATGTGGAAATTTGAGTCTTGGATGATAAGAATTAAATTGATTTATAACATAAAGTAGTTTATCTTTAGGTAATATAATGATCGTATCATCAACGTATCTAAAATATGTGTGTCAAGTAAAATTTAAATTTTTTATTACATGTGATTCTAAATCTTGCATAACTAAATCAGCTAATGTTGGAGAAATCGGAGAACCCACAGGTGTTCCAAAAATTTGTCTGTAAAAATTGTTATTAAACCTAAATACTGTTTGTTCCATTAAAAATTTTATTCCTTTTTCATATCTTTCAATAGGTAAATCGGTATAGTTTTTTATATAAATCCATATACTTAAAATACTATTGATACCTAACTCAATTGGCACATTTGTGAATAATGAAGAAACATCTAAAGAAACCATGATATGATCAGACGCTTAATTTATAAATATTTAATTCAAGTAAATTGAATTTCACTGAGAACATTTTCCGAGTAATGGAAAATAAATTAGAATTTCTTAACAGAAAAAAACTGGGGGTACGAAAGGTTTCAGATGATCGTTTAAGCAGGGTTGATAGTCAGCTGATTACTTCAAACTGAGGTAAACTTTCCTTGGGGACATGCCTGTAACGTACTGCCTTGAGTGGAGTCCGCCTGAGATATTTGCGATTCACCGCGGAAAGTTTACCTCAGTGTGGTGTGCTCACCTCAAGTTTATCCAGTTTAATCAATTATAATTGTAGATAACTATCTGCAACATTTCTTCGCATCCGATTTTTCTGTTTTTCCAGTTGGGCAAGAAGTTTTGATCATCCCAATCATTACCAAAGACATACGAATTTTTTAGTTCCAAAGTAAATATATGGGACATTTTCTGATTCGTGCTTCTCTCCAAACACAAAATTTCAAGAAAAAATGGATAAATAATACAGTAATATTGAAGAAGAAAAATACATAATTACTGGCTTCATAAAAAATTGGGCTCTGAATCTCATCACATGCCTATCGCTTGTATAGCGACCTGAAGGAATATATGTATAGATAAATAATTTTTTACATTTTCTAATAACTTTTCGCCTCATGGTATAATTATAATTATTATTATACTTATAATTAATGTCAAGAAGCTCAGTTTTAACCAGGAATAAATGGACCGGATGAGCATTCACTCTCAAATTATATAAATATATATCAAAATATATAAGCTATACATATAATTAGATTTTTTTTTCAGTCAGTAAAACAGTAGCAGAAAAGTCCCACTTGAGTTTTTCTCAAATTTCTTAAGGCCAAAATAATTAAATTTTTTTAGTTTCAAAAATCCAAAACAATTTATGGAAAATAAGTAATAGAAAAGTTCCATTTTGTTTTTTTATAAATATTTACAAGTACTGATGTGACTTTTTCAGGAAAAAAGTACAAAAGAAGTCAAACCTGATTTTATTTGTATTTTGATCATAAATTTGAAAAAAAATATAGCAACGGAAAAGTCCAACTTGATTTAAAAAAAAAATCGAGTTCTAAATAATTTGTTGGACAAAAGTACTGGAAATGTTCTATTTTGTTTTTTTCGAAATTTTTAAAGTGCTTACGAGATCCACCAGTACTTTCTTAAAACAAAAGTACCAGACTAACAATCCCATTTCACTTTTTTTTTTCAATTTCGAAAATTCCAAACAATTTATGAAACAAAAGTACCAGAAAAGTTACATTTTCTTTTTTCAGAAATATTTACGAGTACTGATATGACTTTTTAAGGACAAAAGTACCAAAAAAGTCGAACTCAATTTTTTTTGTATTCTGATCAGGATTTTTCAAAATATAGTTTCAGAGAAATTCCAACACAATTTTGAAAAAAATTTCAAGCTCTCAATAATTTTGGGAACAAAAGTACTGGAAAAAATCCATTTTATTTTTTCCGAAATTTTGAAAAGTGTTTGCGAGATACACCAGGACTTTATTATGGAGGAAGTACCAGAAAAGTCCCACTTTACTTTTTTTCTTAGTTTCAAAAATTCTATACAACTTATGAAACAAAGAAAATGAGGAAAGTTCCATTTTCTATTTTAGAATTATTTACGAATGCTTATGAGTCTTTTTCAGGACAAAAGTACCAGAAAAAGTCAAACTTAATTTTTTCGTATTTTGATCAGAATTTTTTGAATATAGTACCAGAAAAGTCCTGCTTAATTATAAAAATTGCAAGGCCCTAATAGTTTTCAGAACCACTACTGAAATAGGACAAGAGTACCAAAGAAGTTTCAAAAATGTTCAATTTTATCAGAACTTTTTCAGGACAAAAGAACCGGGAAATTACCACTCCATTCTTTTCAAAATTTTGGTCAGACTTTTTGATGGGACTTTTGTAGGTGAAAAGTTTCGAAATCGTCCTACTCAACTTTTTTTCTCCAAAAGAATTTTCCAAGACAAAATTACCAAAAAAGTTGCACTTTATTTTTTCTTTCAATTTTTCAAAGCCCGGAACAAATTTTTGGATCTTTTGGATAACATTATTCATTTCATTCTTCTCAAAATTTTCACAAGTGCTAAAGCAATCATTTTGGTTCTTCAGTCCAATTTGGAAACTTTTCTAGTATTTTAGTCCCAAAAATCATTTGAGCCTTCTAAAAATTTTCAAAAAAATTTAGTGAGACTTCTCCGGTACTTTTGTCCTGAAAATTTCCTGCTTAGAAAAAAAATTAAGTGGACGTTTTCAATACTTTTTTCCTACAAGAGTCATGTCTATTACTTCAGCGGGACCTCATCTGGGATCCCGATGGGATCTCAATAGGATTTTTTTCACTAGGGCCTTTACGATTTTCATCATATAATATTGTATGGTTACAGAATGCTAGCTCAAAAGTACTATCGATAAAATAAGTTCAATATGTGCTTGAGGTACTTATTATTATTGTTAGGCAGGATGTTGAATAAAGAATACAATGTAATTTTGTTTGAAACATGATCGATTTGAAAATTTTGTTGAAATAGTTTTGGGTTTCTAAAGAAACTGTAATGAATGGAAAAAGCATTTCTATCTTCGTCGTGATTACCCAAGTACAAAAAAGTACCATTGGGATCCCATTGTGATCCCAGATGAAGTCCCGCTAAAGTATTATGTAGATGACAAATCAGTATTCAAATCACAAATTTTCCTAATAAAATTCCCAAAGTACAATTAGGTACAAAAGTACTAAAAAAGTTCCAATTTAATTTGTTCGAAATTTATACAAGTGCTGATATGACTTTTGTCCTAAAAAAGTACTGCTGAAACAGCACTGGAGTACTTCAAAAGTTGAACATGCTTCTTGTTTTCGCAGTACTTTTTTAGATCGATAGTACAAAATTTCGAGAAAAATAAAATTGAGCTCTCCTGGTACTTTTGTCCCAAAAATCATTCAGGACTCTCAGCATAAAAAAAATTAAGTGGGACTTTTCCGGTACTTCTTTCCGCTATAAAATTCTTATTAGCACTGGCAACAAATTTGATAGAAATAAGATGAAACTTTTCTTTCGTCACCTTTTGGACTTTGAATTTTTTTCAAAGAAGATGGTTATTAAGTATAGTCATTTGTCTCATACCTAGTACTTTAGCGGGTTCTTCTTATCCTTTAATGGATATTGATTAGGCCACATCCATCGAATCAGAAAAACTCTTAGACAATTTTGAGAAACCCGACCCTATGAATATAAAAAATTACCCAATAAACGTCCTCAGCGTTATGATGACTTCAAATAAATTATATTAATGCCGATTTTTTCAACAATGTAGAGCTATAGTAACCTAATCAACGAATCAAAGCTTCATTCATCTTAATTAATGACAATCATCCTTGAGAAATTCGATTTCATCTAACCTTGCCTTTCATCCGAAATATTCATAAAAAAGAGACGTCAGACTGACCACAGCTGCATGTTTGTCTAGGATTGGCTCAAATCCTCCCTTTTGTGTCTAATTGACTCTTTTCAACAGTTGCCATTAAAAGACTGCACCTTGATGGAAGCTCATTCAATCTTTGTTTTGTATGCCTCATCTTCTTTGTTAAAACTGTCACTTTCACCCTGTCAAATTGATTCGACATTTCACCTCTTTCTTCAAGTCGAGCCTTCATTGGATCATCGATTTCTTTTATTTTTATATTTATCTGGTCGTTATTTTGGAACGAGTCTCGCGAGCAAACGGTGGACGATCGATCACTGGTCGATGTAAACGAGCCTATGAGGATTTTTTTTCGCCGCTTTATGAGGGTCAATGTATCTGCTTAATAATTCTATTCTTTGCATTTCTCTGCTGTATGGGGCGCCATAAGATTCCCACTGCGAGCGCGTCAACAGCTCTACGTCATATGTGGAGGTGTATGTGCCGGATATTATTTCTCGTCAGGGCACGTCCATCATTCTCGGACATGAATGAAGAGACCTCATCTTAACGTGGAATCCCTCGATAATGTATTCAAATTTCTATAATAATCTCACTGCCGCCATTGCGTTTTCTCGTAAATGCTTTTGCGGCTTTTTTCAATCAGTGTATAGCGTGTCTTAAAAAAAAAACAAGCCTTTTTCAGGTTTTCTAGGACAAAAAATACATTTTTGTAGGTGCCTTTTTCACAGTGAAATATGCTCTCCACATAAGGTACTAATTGTAGATCTAGTGGAACTAAAAAAATGTCTCCTATGCAAAATTTCTCTTACGACCCTAGAAACTTATTGTATGGTCCAAAACTAGTTTTTTGGTGATTTTTTATCAAAATTGGTTGAAATTCGACAGAGTTGTTGAATTTTATGCTAATTCGATTTTAATTTTTGAAAAAATAATTAAATTTTCAAAAAAATATTTGAATCTTCAACTAAATTGTTCAATTTTCCACCTAAAATATAAATTTGCTACCAAATGATCGAATTCTGAACAAAAAAGATTTGACTAATAGAATTTTCTACTAGAGAAATCAATTTTCAAACAAATAGTCGAATTTTGGAAAAAAATATTTGAGATCCAACAAAAAAAAAAAACTTAAGTTTTTAATACGAAAAGATAATATTTCAACAAAGAGCTGAATTCTCAACGAAAAATTGAATAGTTGAATATAAAAAAAACTACGAATTTTCAATAAAATAATTAAATTTTCAATCTGAGATGAACTTTGAAAAATGAAATTTTCAACAAAATAATTGGATGTTTGACCAAATAGCTGAATCTTCAATCTAATTTTCAATTTTCAAGTGAAAAAAATAAATTTTAAGTGAAAAAAAATTTAAGAAAATATCTTAATTTTTAAACAGTTGAAATTTCAACCCAAAAATATTAATTTTCAACCAAAGAAATGAATTTTCAATTCAAATGATGAATTTTTCACGAAAAAAAGTATTTTTCTAAAAGTAGTTCAACTTTTAACCCAGAAGTTGAATTTTTCAACGAAACAGACGAATTTTCATCAAATAAAGATTTTTCAGTCAGGAAAGACAAAAATCGCATCTAAATATTGTAGAAGTTTTAGGCGAAAAAACAAATTTTTTGTGAAATAATTGCATTTTCAATCCAAAAATACAAATTTTTAACAAGAAAGTTAATTTTAAACCAAACAGTTAAATCTTTGAGAGAAAGAGAGGATATTCCAACCAAAAAAGATTACTTTTCTGCCAAGAAGGACGAACTTCCAATGGAAAAAGATCCATTTGCAACCAAAAATATCAAAGTTACATTTTAAATAAAAACAACAAAACGTCGTTCGGAAATGGAATAATTGCATTTTAAATAAAAAAAAGATTATTTTTCTACCAAAAAAGATGAATTTTCAACAAGAAAAAAAGTGTGAATTCAGTTAAAAAATCAATTTTTGAGGACATAAAAATGAGTTTCCGACTAAAGAGATGAATTTTCAACTGAATATTATTTCCAAAAAAAAAGGTTTTTTTTCACAAAGTGGTTCAGCCTTTAACCAAGTAATTAAATGTTCATCCGCAGAAAAGATGAATCCTTTACAAATAATGTAATAGTAGATATTTCAACCTGAAAAAATTTTAATTTTGAATAAAAAATTGTTTAATCCAACCAGAAAATATTAATTTTTGAACCAAAAGGAAGAATTTTCAAAAAGAAAAATAGTTGTATGTCATATCCAAAAAGAGGAATTTTGAATAAAACAGTTGAATTTTCCACCAAAAAGGATGCCTTTTCAACAAAATTTTTGAATTTGTAACCAAATAATACAATTTTTAACGAAAAATATAACCTAACCTAACCAAATTTTTTTTTTAATATTCAAAGACCTGAATTTTATCTCGTAACATTTTTGACATAAAATCTCTTGTACACAAAACGGAACAATTTGAAATTAAAATTTGAAAATCAGAAATTTAAGGTCCTCTTATAGAAATTCCCTGACTTTTGCCAGATTTTTTTCAAAATCCTTGAATTTTGCTTATCAAGAAAATTCCCTAACTTTTCCCTGACCTACAGCCATCCTATAATAAGAATTAGAATTTTGATTTAAATAGAGAATTTTGTAAGAGAATTTTATTTTCTAATTTGTACAGGTATTTTTTTAACTCTCTTCTTCTGAATCACAATTAAAATCACCAAAATTTCTATTGTATTTCAGAAATACAGTAACTTCTTTTTCCAAAATTTGGATGAAGGAGTATTCAGATTTGTGATGAATTTCAACTTTTAGCTGGGATTTTTTCCTTTTTTTCTAAACTGAAATTTGAATTCGTTTCCAAAATTTTCGTTCCATGTCAAAAATTCCCTGTTCCAAGTCACAATTACATTTATTTCTCAGAAATTCCCTGTTTCAAGTCACAATTTCATTTGTTTACAACATTTTATATCATAATTCAGGAATACAGGAACATTTTCCTCTGAAATTTGAAAAAGGCTAGTTTTGAATCCTGGAAAATTTTTACTTGTATCAAAAAGAATTTTTCGATTTGAGCAGATTCTGATTTGGAAGAAGAAATATAAGAAGAAAAATATCCTTGTTAAAAATCATTCATCTGTTAAAATACAAAATTATAATTCTTTACAAAAATTCCTTGTCTCAAACTCAAAATTACATTTCTTTACTGAAAGAGATTCCATGTCGAAAGTTAGAATTTTAATTCTGTTTGAAAATTCCTTGTTCCAGGTCAGGCTAATTGTAACACTTTAAATGATTTTTTAAATATTTTTATTAAGTATTTCTTGTCCTAACTGTGAATTATAATTCTTTCTTAAAATACAGTGTGTCCAATTGTAATTCTTCCGCAAAATTCCCTATTCCAAGGAAGAATTATGATTTGTTTACAAATTGCCTCTACCAAATTAAAATTAGAGTGATAGAATATATAAACACACTTTTAATTTGAGTTTTAATACATTCATTTAAGAGAAAAATCCGGGTCAGCGAATCACATTTCCAGATATCTCCAGGTTTTCCCGATTTTCCGCTCAGGTAGAGTCCCTGTTCATTAATCAAAGAGCGTAAAGATTAGATTTTTGGGGCAAGGTTAGCTGGGGCATCATAAATGTTGTGAATGACGCTGGCATTTGTTGATTTGAAAAAATCATAAAACCACTTTTCCTAGTAGAATAATAGCTGTTTATTTACAGATTCTCTTCAAAAATGTTCAAATTGTTAAAAATAAACCGCCAGTCATGTGAGTCATGATATCCCTGTATGTGCGGTATTATGACCAAACTGCCACCAAAAATTAGGTTTAATTAAGGGTGTAGAAAAATGAAACTGGAAACAAAGTAAATCTTTTCCCCTGTATGACTAATAATGCTGATTTGAAATTTAGATTACAAACCTGGTTTGTGGGGCCGTTTCTGTAGCCGTTTAATGCTAATGATCAATCATTCTCTCGTTTCTAAATAGAATTCCTTCTCCAGGCTTTTTCTGGGAAGACAATATCAGTATAGACTATAGAATTTCAAAGAAGAAATACCAATTTCCAACTTTAGCCAATTTGGTTCGTGATGAGTTGAATGACGCTCAATTTCTAAATTGTTCGACGAAAGAACGTCGTTTGCACTCAGAAACATCCCGCTAGCCAGATGCGTGCTGTTGGAAGTTCGGCGCCTTTTTTACCGAAGGGCAGTGCCTTTTGAGTGCAACACATGGCATTGTGGCACGAGGCAGAGCCAGAACAAATTCGTCCCGTGTAGCGTACGCGCCCCTGTGGGTACAGAAATACGTCACGCTTTTACAGAGTAAAGCCACTCCACAATAGCTTTGTTTGCATCTCTTTTTTTTATTTATGTAATCATTAAAGACCGATATGAGGGTGTTTAGTGAAATCAAGTTTGATCGATTTTCTGATAATTGAAACAAAAGGACCTTTTTTTCTCATGGTGTGAAAATTGTAGTGGTCCACCCTTTAGGGGCCGTCCATACTATCTCTTCAAAAAATATAGAGACATCAATTTTTGTACATGTTGCGGATGAAGGTTTTCCCTATACTGATACAGAGTTTGCAAAATTTCAGTCAATTAGCAATCATTTCCTGATGAGTAAAAGGTTGAAAAGTAGGGGTGTGTCGTACAGGTTGGGGCACCGTGTAGGTTGAGACAATGTATAGGTTGGTAAAGCTTGGTTTTTTTCATTTATTTACACTGGTGACACTTGTCATTACTGTCATATATGGGTATCAATGGTTATACTACCAAAAACAAAATCCTTGAGAAATTTGTGAAAAAACAGAAAAAACCTTGAAAAAACAGTGTCCCAACCTGTACGACACTCCCCTATTATGATCTCACGATCATTTCAGAATACTCAACTTTGAATAGCTTTTAACCCCCAAAAAAGAATAACAAAAAATTAGGAAAAAAGATATCAATTTCTTTGATTCTTTCTGTTCACAGTGGTAAATTTTAGAGTGAGAAATAATAATTTGTTATTGAGTCAATAACAAAAGAGTTGCAGTAGCACAGGCAAGGTGTCCTGTTGTGAGTGAGGTTGCTTCCATAATCAGAAAGCCCTTTGTATTCTTCGAACAAAAAAATCATTTTTTGAACATTTGAGTGCAATTTTTTCCTCACTGACAGTACCAACACCATTTTCAGAAGCCAAACAAAACTCTAAAATTCACAACTGTACAAATAAAGGATCAAAGAAATTCTTCTACATTTTGTAGATTTTTTGTAAATTATTTTCAGGGACTAACAGCTGTTCAAAGTTGAGGATTCTCAAATGATCGTAAGGTACTTTTTGACATTTCAATCATCAGGAAATAATTGCTAATTGAATGAAAATTTTCAATCTCTGCATCAGCATATGAAAAATCTTCATTCGCAATATGCAATTTGTCCAATATTTCAAAAAAATTTTCTGCTGAGATATTTACTATTATCTGTACAAAAATTGAGGTCTCTATATTTTTGACTATGTAGTATAAACTACTATTTTATTTTTTGTTCCTAATTCATTTCTTTTCGTTGAAAATTCTACTATCATTTATTTTGGTCAAAAATTTCACTAATTGGTCAAAAGTTGAAATACTTTGTTTAAAATTCATTTTTTTTTTTAGATTAAAGAATAATCTTCTCGCTTGGAAATTGAACTATTTTCTTGAAGATTGGCTTCATTTTTGGTTGAAAATTAATTTTTGACTGGAAAATTGACTATTCCAATTTCAATTGAAAATTTATCTTTTTTAGTTGAAAATGTAACTACTTGGTGGAAAATTTATCTTTCTAGTTGAAAATTCAACAATTTAGATCAGAATCTATGCAATCAGTTTAAAATTTGTGTATTTTCTGAAAAATTGGTCTTTGTTTATACAAAATTAATCTATTTGATTGAAAATTAATTTTTCTGTAGAAAATTAATATTTTTTATTGAAAATTCAACTAAGTAAACTATATATATGAAAATTGAACTTTTTTGTAGAAAATTACGGATCTTTAGAAGAAATCATATTTTTGGATTGAAAATTCATCTTTTTTAGACAGAAATTCAACTGTTTGGTAGAAAATGGATTTCTCTAGTCTAAAAATTTACTATTTCGTTGAAAATTCATTAATTTGTTAACAAATTTGTCCTTTTGGTACAATATTGAAATAATTGGTTACGAAATAGCTCTTTTGTTGAAAATTTAAATTTTTGGTCGAAACCTAAACTATATTGGTAGAAAATTCAACAGTTTTGAGCTAATTTGTCTCTTTGGCATGAAAATTAAACTATTTGGTTCAAAATTAGTCTGTTTTGGTATGAAATTATTCTTTTTGATGAAAAATCCATATTTAAAATAAAAAATTTATCTTCTTTTTAACGTAAAAATTCAACTATATGGCAGAATATTGATCCTTCTGGTTAGAAATTCAAGAAGTTGGTTGAAAGTTAATGAGTTTGGTGGAAATTTGTCTATTCAGTACAAAATTGAACTATTTGGTTTAAAAATGATTTTTTTATTGGAAAAATAATACCATTGGTTGAAAAACTATTTTGATATAAACCTTAACTAAACCTCTGAAAAAACGATTTATTCGAAAATATATCTATTTTTTCAGAAAATTACATTTGTTTTCGAATCATATTTTTGGAATGAAAATTAGACTTTCGGAAATAAGTCGTCTTTTTGGCTTCAAAACGAAATTATTTGGTGAATATCATTCATTTGGTTCGAAATTCGTGTTTTCTTAGAAAATTGATCTCCTGAGTAAAAACTCATGTTTGTAGGTTCAAAATGTAGTCCATTCAATTAGTTTTTTCAGAATTCTATTTTGTTAAGAACATATTTTTGGTCGGAAATTCAACTATTTTGTTGAAAATTTGTCCTTTTGGTTCAAAAATTCATTTTTTATCGTGGAAATGGATGAAAATTAATCTTTATTGGTGAAAAATTATTTTTTCATGTTGAAAATTTAACTCTTAAGGCTGAAAATTCAACTGTGTTCCGAAAAATTTGTCTTTTTGAATTGAAAATTTCTCTACATATTTTGTTAAGAATGCAAATGTTTTCAATTGGATTTTATTTTCTGCAAATTTGACCGTTTGATTGAAAATCCATCTCTGTAGGTTGAGAATTCAACTATTTCGTTGGAGTTTTCTTTTATGGTCGGAAATTTAACTGTTTTATTGAAAAATTTTACCGTTCGAATCAAACATTTTTATTGTGTAATTTTTTTTTAATTGTTTGAAATTCGTCTTTTTGGATTGAAAATTCATCTCTTTCGGAAAAAAATCTCTTTGGGTTGAAAATGCAACTATTTTGTTGAAAATGCAATATATTTCGACATAAAATTCAAAAAAAGTTAAAGCGTTACGTATTAAATTCAAGCTCTTAGTAGTAACCATCCTCTAAATCTTGCCTAAGAATTTTGAATGAAAAAATAGTAATTATTAAACTTGTCTCTGAGACTTCTAGCCATATAGTAAAATATACCATAAATAATTGCAGTTATAATACTGCCGCTCTAAGGGACACCTTACATAAGTGACTTTGCGATTATCGTTTATTTTATTATACCTATCAACGGTAAACTTGTACGGCAGAATAGTAAAAATTGTGTTGTTCTGTACCTTTAGTTTTCCAGCATTAACTTGACAATTTGTAAAGCGATCACAATACATTTGAATTAGATGAATAAATAGCCATAAAATTTCTAGAATGCAGATAAATAAATTTCATCTTTATATAAACTGACAATCACGTTCTATACAGCTTTGACCAAGATCCCAACTTCACAGAAAAAACGGAAGTGAATTTTCGTTGTGGATAATTTTTAGCCAGATAAAGTTGAATTTTTTTGTATCGAAACAAAACAAGATTCAATAGAGTTGACATCGTAACCATTTCCAATGTGTTTGGTAAGTCTTAACACGTGAAGTTAATTTTTGATGCAGGTAAAGATTACTCTGAAATCGCTGTAAAGATTAAATTTTGTTTTTTCAGTGCTTAAGTGGCTAACTACTGATGAATGCTCTCTCCTTAAATCGTTAAAAATCCTCTTGAGCATCCCTATAAAGTATACACTATAAAGATATAGGAGGCTTCTCATCTTAGTTTCTGTTCTCTCATTCTTATGATTGCCATGACCACTCTTCGTGTCCTGAACGTTAACTAACGATTAGCTTTGCAGCCTCGTAATTATACTTTGTAGCGAAATAAGACGCGGAGCATCGTTCTATAAATCACACGGTTTCTACGACGCGGTTGGCCTCGTTGAGCGTCACTATAGGTTTACTACCAAGCGCGTATCACCAAGCCGTAATTTCTTATCTCTTATCTTCTCGATTTTCCGACGAATTAGCTAGTTAATCGCGTCACTTGTCCCCGATTCAAAACTGCAGTGCAAAATGTTTATATTGTAAGTGACTCCCGTGCCTGCACCTATCCGGTGTTGCACTCTAACGAGCAGATGGTCATGGCTGTGCTTAAACACGACCTGGTGATTCTTTATGAGGCCATTAAACGAGCAACTCATAGTCACATAGCAAACATTATTATAATCCAACTAGTGTTCCGCGGGCGTACGATTACGTTACAATGCACGAAACGACTTTGGTCAGCACTTTTTACGATCGCTGACACCTCACTGACTACGACTCGCACAGACGCGATATTACGACCGTGAATATGAAAGTAATTGATGCCTCCATAAAACGGCCGACAACGGCACGTCTTCGCGATGTCCCTGGACAACGTTCCGCGATGTAAGTCCGACTTGCGCTCCAACCACCGATCCTATCGGGAGAATCCCAAGAGACACCTGTCTCGTATATTCCCCATCCTTGCTTTTGTCACGGTTAAGACTCCACTCTAGAGCTACTGTTCGCGGATGATGAAAGTTAGGTAACTTTGACGGCATTCGACAAAAACGTTTAGGGTCACATAGGTCTTTTGCTTACGACACAGAAATTACTGATCGTACTAATTTGTTGCGGCTGAAGAAAAAGTGGAAATGTGCAGAATTCTTGGTAAATTTCAATGACTTACGTACTTCTAGAGCTCTGGTTATCTATACAAGTGTAATATTCCATCAGTACCATTCAAAGAAACATAGTGAGACCTTTGGAAAAATCTGTTTCCACAAATAATAAAAATGGTGCCAATGCGGTGAGAGGTAGAGACCAAGATAGAGGCAGAGAGAGAGAGAGAGAGAGAGAGAAAGAGAGAGCATTGACCTCTCACCAATGACATATGACCTTTGACCTTTGCCCTTTGACTTATGATTTTCGAACTTCAACGTAATATATCTGATATGTGTTACTCCATCTTTGACGTATGACCTTTCACCTTTGGCGACTGACCTACAGCCTACCTTTGACCTCTCACCTCTCACCTATGACATATGAGCTCTCAATCTTTAATCTTCAAACATTGTCTTTGAACTGTTCACGTATTTCGTCTGATCTTTGACACATGTCCTTCTATCTTCAACAATGGAAAAAAAATACGAAGCCAAATTTTAAAGAGAGTGATGCGTTCATGAACTTTCTATCATTTCCCAAAAATTTTAGCGATTTTCAGACTTTTTCGTTGGATTACCTTACTGATGACAAAACATTATTTTTACCAAAAATTGGTTTGTGTTTTCAAGATTTTGGCAAATTTAGATAGATCTGACACATTGAGTTCATGATTTGATCGAATTTTTTTCTATAATCATCAACAAAATGGAATGGAACGAAAGTTTCGGACGGGTTCCAAATTTTGAGATATTTCAGTAGGTCCCTAGAAAACACCCCAAAAGTAAGTGAAATTATTTGATTAAATATTTTTACAATTTTTTAACAATCCTTCAAGTTTTTTGAGCAAATTACAAATTATTTAAACGACTTTGTTTGCATAAAAATTTACAATTTAAAGGTAGCATGCCATAATGACATTCGAGCAAATAGAATTAGGTTTTGAGAAAATAGAGGGGAATTTTTTTTTCTGCTCGAGAGGCAAGTTGGACGGTGACAGTAAATTCTAATTTTCAATTAAAAAAAAAAAGTCATAATTTACTTTTCAGCTATTGAGTTGTTGAATCGATGCAGAAAAAGTTCAATTAAAAAAGATTGCTAGGTTTCGAAAAAATGAAGAGGGGATTTTTTGTGTTCGAGGCGAAATGACGAAGAGATTTGGACGGTGATAAAAAATTCAATTTTTTTGAAAATGTGAGAATTCATTTTCCGCCATAAAACTAGCCACACAAAAAAAAGGGGAAATAGGGTGATTTTTCACAAAACTAGGACAATGAATTCTTTTATGTAAAATAAATGCTTAGGTTACATATTGTATTCAATATGGTATGCTTCTGATTTCAAGTCGAAATATACTTCATTTTCAATAAAATATTTGAACTGTCAATCCAAAAAGATTAAACTAGAACGAAAAAAAGTTGCATTTTTAACGAAATAGTTGAGTTTTCAAGCTAAACATTAGTAAAATATTTTAGAAGATATTTGAATTCAGACAAAAAAGACGAATTTTCAACGATATAGTCGAATCCTTAATCAAAAAAGATTGAAACTATACCAAATGGTTGCATTTTTATGAAAAAATAAATAAATAAATATAATAGAACTTTTACCAAAACCGATGAAGTTTCAAACCAGAAAAGCAATTTTTCAACAACACAGTTGAATTTTCAATCGGAAAGAATAATCTTCTAACAAAATTTTGAATTTTGAACTATATAATTAGATGTTTAACCCAAAAAGACGAATTGCTACCCCAGAATAGTTGGATCTTCAACCAAAGAGAAGAATTTTCAAATGAAAGAGACAAATTTTCAACAAAATAGTTGAATTTTGAACTTGAAACAATCAATTCTTAGCCAAAAATGGAATCATTAGGTTTCAAGTCGACACAAATAATTTGCGACAAAAAAAAACGAATTTTCAACAAAATATTTAAATTTTCAACCAAAGAGATATATCCTCAACTAAAAAAAAAAAGAATTTATAACAGAGCAGTGCAACTTTCAAACGAGAAGTAAATTTTCGATCCCGAAGATCAATTTGCTACTAAAAGAAACAAATCGACAACAAATTAGATCAATTATCAACCAAACACTTGAATTTTAAACTCGAAATTACAGTTTTCAACAAAATATGGAGAAGTTCAATTTTAAGTTCAGTTAATTCATTTTCAAATAAACAACAAAGCGAACTCGCAGCAAAATAGTTAAATCATTAACAATGAAATGAATACATAGCAAAGTAGTTCAACCCAGTAGTTGAGTTTTCAACTAAAAAATTTAAATGTTTAACAAAGAATGGAATAGTTGAATAAATTCATTTTTAGCTGAAAAAGAGCCACATTTTCTTAACAAAATAGTTAAATCTTCAACCAAATACATAGTAGAATTTTTCACCAAAAGAAACTAATTCTGAGTCAACAATATAATATGATGGACATTCGACTTAAAAAGAATTAATTTTCAACGAAAAATAGTTGGCTTTGCTTACCTAAACTTTCAAATAGATTTTTTTTCGACATATTTCGATATAATTCAAGCTGAGAAGCACAAAAAGAAAATATTTAAAAAATGTCCGCATGCGCGTGTGTAACTTTTTATGTTCAACATATTTTGAAGAGTAAATGAGCTCTGATCTTAAAATTTGAAAGAATTGTAGCCCAGATTTTTATCCAGGTTTGATAGGATTTTGGCTATATTGGTCATTTATAGAAAGATTTATTTTACTTTATCGATTTAAACAAAAATTTGCCTTGCTTATGTGTACAAAACTTTGTTTAAGCTCAAAAACAACAATACAATTTGGATTGTATTTGTTCACGTCTTCGATACACATCGATTGTCCTATTGCTGAAACTTTTATGAAGTACCCGTAAGTGTTCATGAAGTTTCAAAAAAATTGTTCATTTTCTTTATTCATGTTGGAAAAACTGTTTTGGTATTTGTAATAAAATAATACTGTGTGTAGTGTATTTGTTCACGTCTTCGAGATGCATCGATCGACGTATTGTTGAACCTTTGTTGACTTACTAGTACCGATTTTTGAAGTTAAAAAAAAAGTATATTCTGTTCAGATGAGAAAAACTTTTTTTATATTTGAAATACAATAATACTATATGTAGTGTATTTGTTCACGTCTTCGAGACTCATCGATTGACCTACTTTTGAAACTTTTATGACCCAATAATACCGATTTACTCGCGTCTTCGAGACACGTCCAATGACCTACTGACGAACTTCCTGTGACATCTATTAATCTATTGGATGTATTTGTTCGCGTCTGCGAGACGCATCATCCGCATTGATTGCCCAATTGAAGATCCTTTCACGACCTACCAAAACCTACCAATATCGTTTTTATGTTTTGTGAAAAAATGATCTACCTTATTTATAATTGGATATTTTTGACATTGGGGGTATAGTAGTACTATATTTTATTTAATTATTCGCGTCTTCGAGAAGCTTTGATTGCTCTGTTAACGAACTTTCGAGGACCATTCTTCATTAATCATTAGCGACTTAGAAAAGTGAAGAAAGTTGCACTTTTTATATAAAAAAACAGTTTATTTAATTAGGAATATAACACTGCCGTTTGTTAAGAAGTTGTTTATTGTGTTTATTGTCTCCACTGTTTTTCTTATGATTGAGAAAACCAAATTCAAATAAAAATCAAAGAATCAAATTTATTTGATACCTCTGAGGAAGCAAAATGCTAATAAAATGAGCACAAATAAATAAACCTGTAGTGAATACATCCACAGTATTTAGAAGCGGTATTTTTCATTGGATTTTACAAATTCAGTTCGAATTTGACAAAACAAACAGAGAATTGGGAAATTTCTTGAAAACAGAGGAAAAAGGAGAAGTTATTTCAAAAAGTAGTAAAGAGAGAAATAGGGAAAGAGTGTCAAGCCTCTATTTAGCTTCTTTATTTGAAAAATAAAATCAATAATTTTCATTGTTTTCAAGAATTCCAAAAAATTATTTACAACATCATTTTATGTCACAAATCATCATAAAACATGTGACCCCCCCACCCCCCCGCCACTGTAATTGCAACGTTAGTTTTTTTTTTATTTTGAGTAGAACATCTGTTTACGAATTGTAACAAAACTAGGGGCTGAAAAAAAATGTAATCGACAAATGAGGATCACCCCAACATAACAAGTCCATTGGTTCCAATGAACCAGTTTATTTTAAACGTTATTTCCATGTCAAACATAATTCTCCTTTCATCTTTAACTATTTTAATCTCTCTTTGGCATCTGCATTAATCGGATTTTAGTCACTTCCATCGGCTTGGGAATGAATTGTTCCAACTCAATTTTAATGAAACGTCCATAATGTATAGATTTATAGGATGATGGGATGAGCATATCAACTAGCAAATGCTATTTCAACGGGAATCTCGATTGCACTGAAAGGGCGCCTGCGAGTGACGACGCGTCGACAATCGTCACGCCACATCAAAACCGAAACGAGGGCAGAACGAAGAATAAATAATTAGCGTGTGGTTTCGGTTTGCGGTTTAGGCGCGCACGCGCCCTCTTGTGCGCCTGTCGACGACTGACATCCTTCCTTTAATAACCTGGAACCAGCTTTTTTATTTACCACCGCGGAATTGAGGGGTTACTTCACCGGCCAAGAGGATCCGGAAGTTGAGCCTAATACGTCTTCCTCTATTGGGTACCCTTAGGATTTAAAATTTAATTAGGGGCCATCCATATTATTATTATACCATTAAGCCATTTCCCTTCCGGGGTAGGCGTGA